>JASAMV010003017.1:0-64208 GCA_030248065.1 Rhynchonema sp. JSB1_4
GTCGATGGATTGCCGTTAGGCTGCGAACCGGTATTGCGACCTGCCTGCGTGGACGCACTTGGTTGGTTCGGATTAATTGTGGTTCGATATTGGCTGCGTTGTTGACTCTGCACCACAGATACAGGCGTCTGTACAATAGGTTGCACGTTTGACGTGACAACAGGCGGTGGCTGCGTTTGCTGCTGTGTACACATGCTTTGCGACACAACACTTTCAGCTTGCTGTGCGTGCGCTTGCATAAACGTCACTGGTTGTTGTTGTTCTTCGTCGTCAGTCTGTGCCTGATTGTCAGGTTGACTGGTATTTGCGGCTGCATGTTCATACTGCGCGTTTTCCAACGCGTGCTGTTGTCTGTACACGTATTGCCGCTCGAAATCACCCACAATTTTCGCAAACGCAAACTGGCTCATCTCGACTTCGGGCAGCTCGATTGCTTTGTACCAGTCACACATGTCCATTTGGTGCAGTACCCAATCTGACATGTCTGTGTAGTCGATTTCAGGATTCAAACGCACCAGAAATCGTTGCAGCTGACGAACTTGTACAGGTGCGCGATCAAACCACTCATTGACATCGAGGCTAATGTAGCCATTCACAAGCGGTCGAATAATCAAGCGCGGGCCGGGGCCTGACGCGCTGGCACCTGGGATCGGACCCGGAACCGGGATGGCAATATATTGCATATCGTCATCCGGACCATAAAGTGTGGAAACATCATCGGGTCGGGTCACAATAGGCACTTGTGGCTCATTATTCAGGTCGATCAAGTCCATATCGATAGATTGTCGGTCCGAAACATCAACACCAAATGGCTGGCCCTCAGCCAAATGCCCATCATTCAGTCGGTCACCCTCAGATGGACCGGGTGCATTGTCCAAGTCAGCGTCTGCGATCGCATGCACTTCAATTTCGGGTGTTCTGAACGTGACAACCGGCTGGGGTTGACCAGGCGGCATAACTGTTTGCAATTGTTGTTGGTTGGCCCTGCTAGTGCTGGCAACATTATTTTGCAAGCCCACTTGCGCTGGATGCTCGTCATAAGTAGCCAGATTTTTGTGCAAACGAGCGACATTTCGATCACTAGCAGCGGCAGCCTGTATTTGCAGCTGATTTTCATCCAACATCGGGTTTGACCGTGTGGAACGCTGCCAAAATCGACTGATAATACCGCCCCCTGTTGCAGCACCTCGTCGTCGTGTCTCACGCTGCACATTCAATGCACTCAACGCCGGCTCGGTCGGTGGGCGCTCACCATGTGGCTGCAACCCACTCACATCAGGTTGTTGAGCGTTGTTCGACATTGTATTTTGCTTTATTTTACCAAAATTTTACAAAACCAAATTATAGGCGGACGAAACAGCGACTTTTATTTGCAGGAAGGTCGGCCAAACGCACACAATGGCTTGTCTCGTCTTACTGGGTAGCAGCGACAAGAGCAAGACAACGACAACAGCAAATAATAAAAGCCCACAGACAAGGTTTGATTGTCTGCCTCGAAAATAGACACCGTTTTATTCGTTCGTTCTCGTTTTCCTTTTATTCACACACACAACATGGGTGTAAGTGAATTAAAAATACAAATACTGGCGATTTATGTTCGCCAAGACTGATATTTTACGATGGACGGCACGTTAACGAACGAAGCACAAGATCAAATTATCGTTTCAGCCACAGCACGCTATGAGCGGCTCAGCTGCGGGTACAGTTCACGTTCGGCGTCGAATTTTCAGCACAATTGTTCGCTTGTTTGCCCTCAGAAGCCGTTCAGAGACTCTGAGCCCGATGGCAATAAAATGATTCACAAGTTCAATTTAATCGGACAGCAGCAACTTCAGTTTTCAAGCCAATTTTCGGTTGCGGTTGAAGCAGCCGGTCGTCGTTTGGCTGGAAAAACTATGTCCGAAAATTTTTGGGAAATTTGGCCAGGGGTTCCCCGGCCCAAGCGTTTTCTGGGTTGGCGAAGTGCTCAGGGTGCACTCCAAACCACAACGGCACAACCAAAAGTCCTCGAAGAAGCTAAATCTCGTAAAATGCACAGAACAGCAGAAGGTTTTGACTCTCCCTGACGGCCCTTCTGTTCGAACGGAAATTTATGGAGTTTTCGTGCGGCCCGGTCACTTGTTAGGGGTTCGCCCCGCCTTTTGAGCAAGTACAAACCCGGTCCAAGATCCCTTTTGCTACACTAGACTCCAAACACGACGGGTGACCGTAAAGTCCTCGGTCTCGAAGGGTCGGTTGAAGACCCTTTTAGTGGATAAATTTACTGGGAAAGTGCCCCCTGTGACTGCACACAAACGAGACGTCGCTACTATAAGGACACACAAACTCTCGACTCAATTCACTCGACTCACTTTCGATTCAATCACCCCCAATGTCGGCCCGGATTTTTCGAACACGCACAATCACCGAATTCGGGCGTCGATTCGATCGTTTTACCGCCCGATTTGTCGAAGCTCACCAACACACGCTCGAACGAAACGAAAACCTCAATAAAATCAAACTTTTAGCCACGAAAACAACAATAAAATGAATGAAAAATGCCCCAAAACGCTCCCCCCAAAACTATTGCGACAATCAAATCTCCGTTTCGGTCGAAGGTTGCACGTGCAGGCAATAGCAGATCACGTCGGGCTCACCAGATGAGATCCTGCGAGCCCAACAGGTATCTACTAGTGCTTGCAGAACCGGAATCGTCAACCGAGCCAAATCAATAGAAGCCAATATTCGGAATGCTCGTTTCGTGCGTGTTTCGGGATTCGGGAATGCAATGTTCGTTCGTTCACTCGCTCGTCAATCAGCCGACTCGCTCGTTCACAATATAGTTTTTATAATAACAAAAGGGAATAACCAAAACAATAGGAAGCGCAACCGCGCACACGGGGCACACACGTATTTCCGATAACAAACACAAACGTAACCGGCCGAGATTCAGAGATTCTTCCTTCAACAGAATTACAGTAACCCGTTCTCTTACATTGGAAAGACCAGACAGGTGATAAGATTTGGAATGGTTTAAATAAGAGAAATGCGGAGGAGAATAATGACACACACAAACAGGGGTCACCAGAAAGAGGATAATAACACTAAACAAAAGGTAAACAAGGCACAAATGGTAACAATAACAACAGTTTTACGAGAAATACACCCTAACCTAACCTAAAAACCCCCTAAAACAGTACTAAACTATGGGATAATCACAATCACGGGACTACAAATTCCGGTACATGATTTTGAATTCCGCGTGAATCATGCGAATAGTGATGGCTTCACTCCACATTCACTTCACCGGCTGTAGCACAAAAACGGGCTTAGGTATGTATATCACAATGGTCAACGCAACTGGTCAAATCACTTCGTCAACTCACAGCAGCCCCAAATGAGCGCGGAAATAATGCACGGCATTCGGGGTGAGTTGACAAATCTACAAAGTATCAGTTGACGAAGTGATTTGACCGACCCCTTGAGTTGACCACCGTAAGCCCAAAAACGGACATATACTTTCATTGTTTGCTGCGTGACTTTGATGATGGGATATTGTATGCCATGGTCTTGTAATTTTAGTGTTTCGGTTTGATTCAGGTTTGTGTTTGTATGTACTGTATAGTCCAACCACAAGCTCATGAGACGAATGATTTTGAAGTTGACTTGTGCGGATCCAATAATGTTCCGGTTCCACGTATTTCGGAAACGAAAGAAAGCGAAACGCACGTATTTAGTAAAAACACGCTCTCCACCTCGGTGCGTAAATTCCCTTAAGACTCCCAACACATTTGTGTGTTGAATAACGTTGCTGTTCGCGTAAGCACGCAACAAATTGAGGTCAGCTGGCTGGAACTTGTATCATTTCTCTCAACCCATTCTCTTTATTCTTTTACTTTTCGAAACACGTGTAACCGGAGCATTTTTGAATCCGGCGGAGCAAGCTCTAAAAGAAAGTCGTCTCACGAGCTCGTGGCTGAACTTGTATATTGTTTCAGACCAACTTTTATAAAAGTATTCACTCACCACTCGAAATTAGTGCCTTGTATAAATTCCAGATCCTTGATTTGAAAAGGTGTAAGGTGACGAAGGCAAACCCAAAATACATACATACTACCAAAAATGTGCTGTAAATGTACACAGCGTAATCTAAAACGCGTTCACCAGGACTATTTTTTCTCGTTTGCGTAGAATTCTGCAAAAAACGATTTCAGTGATTAGTGATACAGACAGAATAATCTTTCAGGAATTTTGTGCGTGACTTGGATCAGAAATTCCAGCAGCGCGCCACTTTTTCGGCGCTTGGCTTCTGTGCGCGATTGTCAAATAATCTCCCCGATCCACAAAGCGCGATTATGTCAAATATTTTTTGTTTGATTTTCCCGCGCGTCACCGCTCTTGTTATTATTGCCACACCGTACCGTCCAAGGTTTCATAAATTTAAGTAATAAATCGTTGGACATTGTGCAATTTGTGCATTCTTAACATTTTTGATATCTTTTCTTTCTTTGCTGCTGTTTTTTGCTGTACAGTTTTTCTGAAATTGTGTTTGTCAAAACCATATTTGACATCCAAGTTACAAAAGAAAGTATTCTGAAATGCACACGCATAACTAAACGACACAGAAACTGAAATTTCATCAACACAAAACCTCGCTTTGTGCCAAAAGTTCGCTTCCGAACATTGCTGCGTTCAGAACGCGGTCAGCACACTTTTGTGATCACACTCGTGACAAGGGTTGTTTCAAAAAAGATCTTAACTAAAAATTGAAAAAAATTTTTTTGAAACTCATGTTTTGCTTTTTTTGTCCAAAATGGGCTGAAATGTCTAAAAGAAGGCTTGTGCAAAAGGCCTAATTTTTTTTGAAATAAGCTCGTTGAATAAATTTTTTTTCAACCCTGCTTGCTTGTGACAAAAACAAAACAACCCTACTCAATGTTCACCAAAACATTTCGATGTTTCACTTACTGACCATATTGTGCAGTGTGTGAGCGTGAATTCATGCCTTGTTGTTACCCAAAAGTTAGCGATTTTTGGTCAAAATTTCCGGATGAATGAATCATTATACATATGATTTAAACATGTTTTGTGCTGTTGTTGTTAAAGCTGCCCTATGGTCATCCCAACATCCGTTTCATGCGAATAATGTGTCCACTTTGACGCGCTACCGAAAAACGCCAAATAAGTGCCCCTGGGAGCTTGTTGGGACAGGAACCGGCATTGTGATTTCAGAAAAATAATGTCCCAGTGTAACGCCCGTTTCCAAAACAACTGTTTCTGAAAATGTCTGTAGTTATGGGTGTTTTTTGGAATTACACGTGTCTATGTACTCCCAAATTAGCCCAAAGGGGAGACTATTTGTCATTCCCAGCTACATTTCCGTGTTGCGTTGACAACAGTTTTACTAAAACGCAGAGGAAGCACGAAGAATTTTTAGCTATCGCTTGACGAAATTTAAGTTTGTATTTTTAGTCGCACTTGTAAAGTTCTGACAGCTTTCCATAATGAAGTCATTAGCGTGGAAAAACGTTATAGAATTACAATTTGCAGAGGGCATTTCATTTTCTTAAATTGGACACGTTTTATAAACATATTCTCACAGCGTCTCCGGCATGGCCCTAATCCCTGCATGGTGTCTGCGTAAAACGTACAGTTCCCAAAAATAACTGTCGTGTCAAAGAAAACAAATTTGCAAAGTTTAAAAAGATCGCCATAAAAATTGCCCTTCGGCGGAGGGGATTATGCGTCATCAATTGGAAATGTTGTTGACTTTAAATATACGTATGTACGTCAGTCAGTCACAGTTATGTTCGCAAAAGTTGTACGTAGTACATACATACGTAAACTACTGCCCTTTACACTGTAGGCATCGGTTGCCACTGCAGTTGTTAATACCGTGTTTCCCACGACATAAATATCGCGCATTTTATTTGAAAACCTGTCAGTCAAAAGTGTTAGACAGTGCTGTTTTTGCATCTATACCGCCGTGACGATATGTTTTTCATATTTTACATTTTTATCCCTTGGAATGAATGGTGCAGTAGGGTGGCAGCTATTGGGTACCACCTGTGAACACGGCAGAAACAGGTGATGCGCTGTGCCAGGCCATGAATACATAAATGTGTTTGCCATTCCGCGACTTTTCAGGCCCGGAAGTTCAGGCCCGGCCAATTCAGGCCCAGCATTTTTGACCTACGTATATTTATGGGCTTAGTCCTAGGCTTCAGCCGGTCCTGAATCGGCCGGGCCTGAACCTGTGCCCCGGGACTGAGCCGTCGCACAATACTGAGTGTAAGCTAGCCCTCTTTGTTATTTATTTAGCAGACGGACTGAGAGGCCTAACTCATAAATACGCACCCTGTACCCAATAACATTCAAAAAGTGCCTCTCTCAAGTGTATAATGTATCCAAGTGCGAGCACATTTTTATTAGCGAATAATTTGATCGAACGTTTGCCATCGCGCGAATTGTTGCAGCGCCTACCACAGCCACACACACGTTTGTTTTCTCTTTCATTGCATTTTGAATTTTGTCGTCGCCGTGACAGTTACAGGGTGGACTGGAATATAATATTTGTCATAGGAACGCATGGACCTGATCTCAGGATTGCTTGGTCATGTACATATTCTTCTGCCACCAGTTTTATAACTCCAGCCGTTCAATCAGGTCATCGTCAGTGCAAAACAATAATGTCAACCTTGAATTTTACAAATCTGCAATAAAAATCACCGGTTTTATGCACTGGAAAGTGAAATGGAAAGTTACGTATGGCACACCCGGTAGCTCGCGCGCAAAGTCAATCGAAAACGTGTTGGGCTCGGAATGTTTTGCGCTGTCGCTTTTTATTAACGACATGCTTGTTTTGTCATTTATTTGTTATTGCAGCAATGTCAACATACTTCGATATATAGCGAACAGCTGTTTCGTGTAATTGTAAGTGCTGCGACAGACAACCTTTTCACAATTCAATTATTCTGTCATTTCAATGTTTTTCTGTGTTTTTTGAGACGTATGTTTACCTGTTGTATTTGTGGCCAGTTTCTCTCTCCGGCCGATGTCAAAATTCGATTTCAAATATCGTTTGGTCGAAAATATATTGCTGAAATTACATTGCTGCTTGTTCAGGAACCTGCATAGGAACGTCATTATTATTTTTATTTAATTTCACTGCACTAATAAAATTCGTGTTCTTTCAGGGAGAGTTTGCTAATGGCAAACTATTTATTCAAGAGCGAGTTTGGAACACTTTAAATGTAAGATGGCTGCTTCGCCGGAGTATTGGCTGACGGCAGTGGTCCTGCTAATTGTTGCCATGTGAGTTCGTCACAGATCGGTTTCTTATTTTTATCCTGCCACTGATGGTTATTTTTCTCTCTTTTCCATGTCGGTCGTGAAACATTCTATTCTGAAACATCAGCCAACCATGCGCACTGGACTGCTTAAGATACAAACATTGATGGCTGGTCTTACACCGGGTGTAATAGTTACATTGTAGTAACCGGGTAGGTAATGTTTTGAAGAAAAATGAAACCGATAAATTGGCATACTTGGCCAAAGTTACAACAAGCGAATGCCAGGTAATGCTAACTACCGTAATTTTCCACTTAAAGCCCCCCCCCCCGAATGGAACCCTCGGGGACTCTAAGTGAATAGGTCCGCGGGTTCCGATTGGATTTTTTTCCGGGCCATCAATTTTTCATTTTTCATTTTCAAAAACCTTTGTGCTGCTTTTGAGGTTATTAGAGTCTATTCGATATTTGTTGTATCGAATATGAAATACAAGCTTTCAAATCTTCAAGTACCAAATGTTTCAGCATTCTTCTGGCCGCCAATCTAGTGTTCCTGTGCTTCACGCGTTGTTCCTGGCGGAGACGACGAGCTTCGGTTTCACGACCGGGCTCAGACAAGGACCTACAGGGCCCGGCTACATGCAGCACTCACTCGTCTAATGTTTCACCGATATCGACGCTGCAGTCAATTAGTGAAGAGGTATGATACGGAGCACACGTATAGTCCAACCACGAACTCATGAGACGGATGATTTTGAAGTTGACTTGTACGGATCCAATAATGTTCCGGTTCCACGTATTTCGGAAATGAAAGAAAGAGAAACGCCTGTATTTTTTAAAAACACGCTCTCCACCTCGGTGCGTAAATTCCCTTTTGACTCCCAAAACATGTGTGTGTTGAACAACGTTGCTGTTCGCGTGAGCACGCGACAAATTGAGGTCAGCCAGCCGGAACTTGTCATCATGTCTCTCGGCCCAATCTCTTTCTTTTGTTTTTGCGAAAACACGTGTAACCGGTGCATTTTTGAATTTGGGCAAGCAAGCTTTAAAAACAGTCGTCTCATGAGCACGTGGTTAGACTATACGGTATTACCTATTGTATGCACTTGATTGAGATGACCAATTTTAGCCCTCAATAAAAATGTGTGATTCTGATCAGTAAAAGTGAATACGTAGTGAATTTGACAGTAAGTTATTGTACTTTGAATCCAACCATCACGTGACGAAGTCAGTTCACGTTCGATAGCCAACTTCGACATTTATGTAGCCGACCACGTGGTTGGGTGGAACGAAAACTGTTGATCCCTTTCTGTGGGGAATCGGTGTTTTTGTGTAACACAAGCGGCTCGATGGGCAGGATAAGGAGTCAGGCACGTACAACAACAACAGCAGTGTCTCAGTTTCATTGTATTTTTTTGCAGAATCTCAACCCGCCTCGTCATATTCGTGCAAAGGGCACCAACTTGTACGCAATCCAATCGCTGGAGCACTTACGAAACAACAGACTTCACGCACGACTTATTGGGGAACTTTATCCCCCTGGTCCCACAATGAGGGTCCACCACCCTACTGGCCGCGCAGGGGATAATAGAAGGGCCCATTCACTCATATTGACCGATCAATTGGGTGTGCACTCTACGGTATGTCGGGGTTAATACATATGTCCAGTTTGATGATGTTTCACGATTGGCTTGGTTTTGAGAACTGCTCTCGCAGACTGGTGGTGCACCAGGTCGTCGTCTGTGTGAATTTACCACATGGCTACGTGACCAGAGAAATAAGCAGCAAAATGAAATTGACAGCACCACAAAATACGAGCACACCCAAGAAAATTTGAACAAAAACCGTGCCTGCTCTTCGGCGCTGTTCTTTTCTCTTTGCTCAAGCTCTGTTCAACAGTTCACCTTTATATATTTCAGGTATCAAAAATGCCGCCAATAATCGAGAATGAGCTGCAGCGTCAGTACAGGGCCACAGGTCTGAGACAAGGACCCACGTCCGAACCGAGTGGTTCCTGCCAGACCCTACCTTCTCGACCCAGACCCCGACCTCACCAGCCCCCTTCATACGAACAACTGTACCCTCATGGATCCGGGCAGATACAAGGTGCAAGCAGTGGGCCTGGTCCCCCAAGAGGGCCCACTAGGGTCAGGGAGTCAAGCAGCAGCCTTGCCAACCAACAAAGACACATGAGACTTCAATGTCATCTGTGTGGGTCATTGGCTGCTTGTGATCACGCGACCCACGATGGTGACCGGGCTCAGACAAGGACTGGACACAGACTGGAACTGATGCATATTTGATATTTATGAGTTTTGAGTGATTTGAGTTTTTCTGTGATTCCTCAACAAGATTCGATAGATTTCAATGTCTCGGGCGGATGTTTGCGATTTCATTTTAGTCACTTTTTCATCAACTTGTTCATTTGCCATATTTGATGACTGTAGTTTGTGATTTTGCGCACAATCAATAATCAAAGTATATATTTGAACTCGGCATACATTCCGAGATTTGGTGAACAGATAATTTTCGTCCAGCGAAAAATAGAAGATCAGGAAAGCCAAGAAATACATATTTGGCATTTTCATAAACAAAATCTCGACATCTTACAACAACATTATTTCGACCAGAAACACAGTGACCGGGCAATCGATCCAGCAAATTTGATACAACCACGGTCATGGCCTTTGTTTTGGCGGCAAATTCAAACGACAGCTTGGCGGTCGTCTGTCGTGCGTTTGATACTGAGGGCGAACTCAGGTTAAATCCGGAATCCGGCAATAATTTGCGTGCAAAAAAAATACAAAACATTTCTGGGCTGCGGAAATATTTGCGGAAAACGCAAAAATTTACTTGCAAGAATAATGCGTTTTCCGGAAATGTTTCCGGATTCAACCTAAACCCGCCCTGAGAGCCTTGCAGATATGAAACTTGGTCTTGTTGCGGAGGTAGCGACACGGCAAAGAAGGAAAGTGAGCTCCTATCATTGTGTTGTGCTTGGTTGTGTAAATGTCGCTGAATGAGAATGGATGTCCGTGGTGTAGTTTGGATTCACTGTTGCGAGTTCCGATAACTCAATATACTAGTGCCCAATAATATACGTAATTTATTATGTTGGAAAAGCAATACAGTTAATCTCCAACCGACACACAAGTCTCAATCTCAACAGTCAAGTCGGAATGTAAAGCACGCACAAACAGAACAGGTCCGCTTATCATAGAGACATTAGTAGACGCATTATTCAGCCAAACATGCTCTTTAGAAATCACATGGCCAAGAGCACCAGCACGGACAACTGCCGCCGGCCTGTTCTCCACACTTGTCTTGGGCACGTGACTTTTTGCATCAACGATATTTCGTTCGAGGTTTGCTGCTGCAACAAAATTCTCTCAGCGTGAAGGCTGTTTCTCAGACTACTAAAACATAACTTTGATACTGGTCGAAATTTGGCTGTAGGTATCAACAAATGCGAACAAGTAGTGGATGTAAAAAGCCACATGACCAGCAGGACCGCATCTCCAAGTTTGATGTCGCCCCTAAACAAATTGAGCGCACGAAAGTGTAACCCCTTATTGCTTTCTTCCAGGTGGCTGGTATGAAAGAGAACTAAAGGTTCCACCGTAACCGAAATTCCATCAGTGATAAAACTTTTAGGTGCATTTTATTAGCATATACCCACGTGTGTCACCCGGGCAGAGGGTTTTACTAAAACTGAACATCGGTATTTGCAAACGACTTTGTGTTTTACAACTCGCATACCGCGATAGCAACAGGCACAGCGTCGTCACACGCAGTGTCAATGTCCATATCACTGCTAGAAAAGGTTGTATGGTAAAACCCTGACGAAGATCAAACTCATTTGCCCGTATACGTTTTGTTCCAAATTCTATCACTTTTTTTGAAAAGAATACGCTCAGCATAGCAAACGTGAACGTGACTCTACAATTGAATGTTGATCGCGTTTGTTTGCAGCCATTGTTTCACAGAATGAAGACAAGGTATCAGAAACCCAGATTTAGGAAATGGATTTCCAATTCGTTGCTTTGTGATGTTTCGTTTCACTGTTAAACGAGATACAAAGCGTTGTACGAAACGCCATGTGTGATAAATGCGAAAGCACTTTTTGAAGCACCCTTTTAATCCTGTATAATTTTAGGCATCTGTGGTGAATGAAATAATTTGTCAATCGCAAATAAAATCGTCTAATTATCTGGTGTTCAGGATGTGCTTTTCGTTTTTCAAACCCCTACACAGCTCACACAATGTTTACCACAACATGCGCAAGGCAGCCTTTCTATGAGCGCACACACAAAGCTTGCTCACAAAGATCGATCCCCGGCCTGTTGTGTGTTGTCGTGGTGTGTGTGCTGTGAGAATGGCTGCTTTGCGCATGTTGTCGTAAACATTGTGTGAGCTGTGTAGGGGTTTGAAAAACGAAAAGCACATCCTGAACACCAGATAATTAGACGATTTTCATTTCCGATTGACAACTTACAGTTCCGGTTGCATCTCTTGGCTGTTTTTCGCATGAAATATGCGGCATTCATGCGACATTCATGCGGCATGGTACATCCTTAACTACTGAATCATGCGAAAAACATGCGAGACCATGCGAACTATGCCGCATGAATGTCGCATGATTTGCACCATGCGGCATGAATGTCGCATGATTTTCTGGCTTGGCTGCTGGCTGCCTTTTAGCTTTTTGGGACCATAAATGTGATGCCAGCTGCTAGCTTGAATAAAAGAGTGACGATTTTGAAACTTACCAAAAATGTTGTCGATATACAGGTGCTTATGTGACAATCTCAAATTCACATTCACAAATTCAATAAACCTTCGAATAAATGCGGCATAAAATGATCAAAATGAACGCTGATTTCAAGATCTCCTTTTGTTCTTGTGCCCCAGGTGCCCTAGTTTAGGAGCTTATTGTACGGTATTTTGAAAAGCATGATGTGAATTTGAGATTGTCGCATTAGCACCTGTATATCGACAACATTTTTGGTAAGTTTTAAAATCGTCACTCTTTTATTCAAGCTAGCAGCTGGCATCACATTTATGGTCCCAAAAAGCTAAAAGGCACCCAGCAGCCAAGCCAGAAAATCATGCGACATTCATGCGGCATGGCGCAAATCATGCGACATTCATGCGGCATAGTTCGCATATATGGTCTCGCATGATTCAGTAGTTAAGGATGTACCATGCCGCATGAATGTCGCATGATTCGCATATTTCATGCGAAAAACAGCCAAGAGATGCAACCGGAACTGTATTTCATGCACAACAGATGCCTGAAATTATGCAGCAGCGAAAGGGTGCTTCAAAAAGGTTTGATTTTTTGGTGTGTTTCGTTTATCATTTATCACACATGGCGTTTTGTACAATGCTGTGTATCTCGTTGAACAGAGAAACGTCCGAGTATAAAACGCTGAAAATATCTTAGATTGGATAACCCGTGTGTTTTGCACAAGCCGGCCTCAAACTTTTTCTTTTTTCTCCTCCTGTGAAAATGTGTGGGCTCCGTGAAACATCACAAAGGAACGAATTGAAAATCCATCTCCTAAATCTGGGTTTCTGATACCTTGCCTTCATTCTCTGACAAAAATGGCCGCAAACAAACGCGCGCGGTCAACAATCAATTGTAGACTCACTTTAAGAGTAGTCCCTCCAAGCCAAAACCAGGCTGTCGCATATCTTTTGATCCTTTCGAACAAGAACGGAGGGGCAACCTTTACGCCGGTCGAATGAGTGCGCTAGCTTAATCACCAATCACATTTCGCCCAAAGTAGTTTTGATACATTTTATTCTTTGTGCACTGCATGCAGCGCCCCACCCCACGCGTCCGCCAAATGTTGCCCGGGTAATCATGTTTCAAAACTGAATGTGGAACAATATTACATTGTACATACGGTATACACACATTAAAACTAACAAAAACAAAGCTGAAAAGGTAACTGGCGTCTGCCACTGAGCCGCGGATGCTTCTGGAGGAAAATGGGCTCCATGGCAAAACATCCAATTATAGCCGCAGGTGCTTACTGTATGTGACTCCAACACAATTCATTTTCAGTCAGTTTTGTGTGCCCTGAGTCGTACGTGAACGTTACGCAACAGGTAGTCCAAGAGTTTTGCGTCGCAACATTTTCCACTAACTGTACAACACGCATTCTTGAGATAAGCACAATGGTCATGTGGTATTTTCTGCTGTGGCAGCTTTGATCATCATAAACAAAATGCCGTTGGCGGGCGTAAACTGGATGCACAGAATAAAATAACTGTCGTTAAACATTAAAAGTAAAGTTTTGCAGATGTTAATTTTGTTCTTGATGATAACGCCCTGTTTTGCTATCAGTTGACGGCCACCAAATTTATGACCGCGATTATCAAAGCAAGGGTCGCTATAAAACCACTTTTGTGGGCCACGTTCCATCAAACGATTGAATTGCTGTATAAACATCCAGGAATCTGTGGAATTTTAGAAATCAGCGCACTGAAACACGATATTTACATTTTGATTAAAGAGCACAATTGTTAATTTTACCAATCAACAACCCAGCAAAGCTAAACAATGACCGAAGAACTTGACGCAACATGGTTCACAACGATTTCGTTACATCACAGCACTGAAAAGAAAGGGTAGAGCCCACTGGTTGACAAAAAATTTTATTCAAGTCCATTTAAAAAATTTTTCTTTGTTTAAATTTCTTTATTGCAGCCCAAATCTGCCCAACACGGTAAAAAATGAGCGTTCAAGTATGTACTAAACAGGGGTATTTTTGGCAACGAGCCGCGAACCGCATTTGTATAAATGCAGCCGAATTGAATGCTGCAAGCCAACAAACACGTGACAGGCGCATGAGATTCATGGTTATAGCATGTTTCTGCGTCCGTGCGACGCTGATGGACGTTGCCTTGCATGTACAGAAGAGCCTCAACAGGTCATCATCGTGTCCTTTTCAACGTTTTCATGTGTTCGAGGTCAAGAAACTGCGGACTAACCCAATAATCGAGAGCACCGTTCATGCGCGACCGATTCTTAGCAACGCTGGACGCTTCTGATCTTGTCCACCAAGCGGCCCCAAAACAAACAAGCGCACTACAGGAGTTGCAACGCATCCCCTCAGACTGATGTAACGAACCCACATCAACATATGTATCATGCATGTTCAAAAACTGCATCTCAGATACGCTGTCTCGGCGTGTCCCAAATTTGTCGCCTTGTCCAAATTTTTGACAATGTTCGTGACAATGTTGTTACAGATAAGTTTGTTCGGGTGCTAGATGATAAGAAGGAGTTATCTTCGACAAGCCAGCCTATCAAACTTCTTTCGTTCTTCTTTCACTCTTCTTTTGTTACCGAACAACCTCGTCAAATTGCGCAGCTGATAAGACCGATAAACATTCCTCAATAGTGTTCGAACGAGATCTCCTATCGACATCGAGATGTCGAACTTTTCTTGTCGACACCGGGATTGAGATCGGCAAAAACTTCGAGCTCGGAGATCGAGGTTTCGAGATTTTCCGTTTCTGTTTTTTTTTCGTAATTTGCCCTTTACGAACATTAAAAGTTTTGCACCGCAACTAGTTAGGCTACCAGACCTCAGTACACAAAGTTTTGACCAAATGGGCCAGCATCCATGCTTGACTGGCGACATTACAGCTACAGGGTTGTGAATAATTCAACGTTGTTTTCATACATGCAGCCAGTGGTTAATAAAAACATTTTTTATTCAAACAACATTTTTAAAAAAATTTTTTTTGTTTAATTTAAAAATTTTCTTTATTCCAGCCAAGTGCCCGAAACGAAAAAAATGAGCGCTAAAGCAAAAAATAGTGGCATTTTTTCTTCCATAACGTGTGGTAAGTGCATATAAACACTGACGACACGAAAACAATACTAAACAATGGTCAATGAGTACCAACAGTAGTCAGGTACACATCCGCACACTTCCCCCACGTGGTGTGGGTGCCTTCGTGTGGCTTTGTGACACTCAAGACGGCAAATTTGGGTGAAACTATTGCCTGTTGGTACACGACCAATGCAAATATGTGACAAGAGTGAATATCACACCGAATCACTGCTTTCGGGTCTGTTGCATGGATAAATGCATGCCCACCCAGTCACATGTACATGTGTAACCATATGAGAGGCCATGTGAGTGTGTGCACTATGTCTAGATGCCACAAAACAAACGATTATGGCACCCAATACACCCATGGTTGGGTCAGGTGATGTCAACAGTAGCAATTTTTATGCAAAAATAGCACTTTTAGAGCAAAAAATCTAGAAATTTTCGAATTTTGAAATAATAAAAATTTTTTTTTAGCTTTTGGAACGAATTTAAAAAAAAATTTTAATAAAATTTTTTTAAAAAAAACCACTGCATGCAGCTGTGCGTGTGTGTTCGCGTGGGGCGTGCTGTTAACTGATTTATCAACAGCATGGCTATTTTGTGCTTTTCTCTTTAGATTATACAAATGTGTAAATAATTGCAAATTCAGGCTGCAGTTTGAAATATTGGTTGACAAAACACTGAACTTCTACCTGCAATTATATATCGACACATATACAGTCCGCTTTTGACCGTGACATACATACACGACGTGCGCTTTTCGCTGATTGGTTGAAATATGGGTTACTCGAAAATCACGTAGCCATATCGTTCACTGTGGTTGCTCAAACAATTTATGTCATCTGGTGACGTTTCATCCACCAACCAATATTAAAAAATAAAGCGTTTTAAATTAATTTGATAGAACAAATTTGTATAATCTAAAGATAAAAGCTCAAAATAGCCATGCCCTGATAAATCAGGCAACAGCACCCCCAACGCGAACACACACGCACAGCTACATATACGAAAACAATGTCGAATTATTCACAACCCTGTAGCTGTAATGTCGCCTGGTCAGAAAAATGTTTCGCTTATACCCCGGCCCCGGCCTTGTCGGTGCGCCCATGTAGGCCAGGGCCGGGGCCATGAAAAATAATCTATGTCCGAGACCCCGGCCCCGGCCCTGGCCCTGGCCTACGTGGGCGCGCCCTTAATAGTGTGGTGCACGAGTCATATGAGTGCCCATTCGAGAGAAACTTCTTGAGACAAGCTTTAGTGGCCCAGCTAACCGTCACGTGATGTTTCGGTGCAATAATGCCATGCCCAAAACAGTCAACCTTGATCTCGGAACTCCCTTATCCAGATCTCGAGATTTCGAAACAATTTTTTCGAGATCGAGACCAGGTCGAGATCTCGAACACTTTTACATTCGAGATCGATATCGAGATCTCGAACCCAAAAACGCTTCGAAGTCGAGATTCGTGATCGAGATCTATTTCGAACACTATTCCTGCACGTCGCTTGCAACACCTGACCACCTAACAGCAGAGTCCTGCATGTCGCTTTCGATGCCTATTCGATAACCCCTGGTGATGAATGCCTGACATGGTTGAATAGTTTTTTGAAAATTGGGAAATCCGTAATTTGTCGCCAAATCCGTCTGTATATTTGTCCGTGGCGAGCCCTCTGTGTAAAACATTAAATAACGCTGTGAAAAAGAACGGTTTCTTACGTTGTGTGAAACATTTGACTGCCTAAATCTGGAATCCTTCCACCGATTTAAATATGCTTTGCACAGGGAATGTAGGCACCCACGCTTGTACTGCACGTGTGGAGTCACAGTTATAACCAGCGGCTATGCGATGCAAATAAGGCGCATAAATTTTCTTCGCTTTGGTAATAACTCTGTTGAGCCACGTTAGCTATCGCCTTTCCCCGGTACCCACTACTGGACGTTGTTCCTTTTGCAAGCGTTGAAACATCAGCATGGAAAAGCTGGTGGTGGCACATGGAATGCACAGAAGACAACCATACTGCCAATTATAAATTTTACCCCACCAATTTATAGAAACACAGTCTGTGTGTGTTGGAATGCAAACAGTGAAAGTCGTAGTGCGGCAATGGTTAATAAAATGTATTGAGTGTAGTTACAGAGCTCCGTCACATCTGTGCATAGCGAGGGCAGAGAGCCACTACAAGCAGTGCACATAGTGAAATCGCTATGTACTGAGTGCAGCAATGTGTTGGTATCTGTTTCGCCGTGCTTTCGCAGACAGAGCGAGGCGTCAGGGCTCGTCAGTGTGAACGCCTCTAGCAAATGTGCCGCCAAAAATTTCTTTATTAAATCCCCTATTTTCAAAAAAACTAAAACTTGATTGTTTTTTATTCCGCCCAAAACAACCAAAAGGACTAACAATCAGCGTTCTGTTATAACAGCAGGTTTCCTGATGTTCGTTGTTCAAATTTTCCAAGTGGCACAACTGCCTTTGTTCCATTCTTTTTTTCGTAACACCCACATTCGGAAAACCTTCGAATAAAACCCCGTTTGGAGCTAATTATGTATAGTCCGTCCACCGGCTCATGGCACTTTGTGTTGCTGCTGGCCGGTTTGTTCCCTTCCTCCGCGTTCTAATGAAAGAGAAATTGAGCGTGAGCGATTTTGCAAAAAAAACTTAAAAATAAGAAAATGTGTCGAAAACGATTGAATTCGATCAAATTTAAAATTAAATTAAAATCGATAAAACACGTCGATTTCATAAAAACAGCAATTTAGGAGCAAAAAATAATTTTTTTGGAAACTCAATTTCTCTTTCATTAGGACGTGGAGGAAGGGAACAAACCAGCCAGCAGCAACACAAAGTGCCATGAGCTGGTGGATGGACTATATGTTGCACCCAAACGCAGATTAAAATTTCGGAACGATTCATTTGGTCTGTAACTTGCCAGGGCTTCACAACTGCAAACGTGCAGCCTGCGGTGATCGGCACAGAAATCTCGAACAACGGGAAAATTACAAAAACTTTTTTTAGACTAAACCAACTTATTCCAAACCCTGCCTTCGGTTTCACCATGAGCGCTGGAAACGTCTATTGCGTCGCACCACAAACCGCAACATCGAAATTCGCTGAGCAAAATCCACAAACTGATACGATTCAACGTGTTAGTATTGGACCATCGTCGATTCAGGTTGGTTTCTGTCATAATGGCCATTGACCATGCTTCGACAGTCCTCGAACTCGAAGCACCACAAATCTTTGAACGGAAGACCATTCGCAAAACGTGCGATATTCAACACAGTTTATAGTTTATAAATAGAGGTACTCGTGTAAAAATATATGCAATGTGCTGCAGCACTTTTATCACCCTGCGTCGCGGATATGGATGAAATTTTTCCTATTGAACGTTTTTATTAAACCATTTTTTGATATTGGTCGCACAATGATCTTGTATAAGAATTCATCAAACGAATCCTGATTTTCAAGTTAAGTCACTCTTAACCACTGTGCTAGTTGTGATTCTCACAATACATTTTCATCTGAGAATAATATGGCAGAGCACCCACTTTGCTGCGGGTCTGAAACATTTTGATAACTGCATTCTTTGTGTGTGATCGCGCAACGGAACGTCAATGCCCCGTCACTTTCCTGCTTCACGCATCAGGAAGAAAATTTGACCAATTCTTATAAAGTCATTGTGCAACCAATGTGTATCTGAATTTTTTTTACTCCGGACCAATAAAATTTCCTTCCAAAAGTGAAAAATTGCTTGATCGAACTGATATTTTGCAAATAAAAAAGTTGTCAAATAATAACAAAGTGGACTTACTATGCTAATTTACAGAAACCGAAAAAATGGCGAGCTTTTTTGTTGAACTGAAATTGCATTTAGAAAATAAACCCTGCCCTGAGCGAGCCCGGCAGGCCTGTACAATACTATGAGCGCACGGTTGTTTCGAACATATATTTGAAGCACTAACTGCCGCCATACATGTTGAATTAGTGACACGGTCAGAGGTTAAGACCATACATGTTTGAATTAGTGACTCGATTAGAATTTAAGAGTGGCTCGGTTTGAGGCGTGCGAAGGACAACAGAGGTCAAATGAGCCGTGCGACGTACAGTGAGGCGCTCCAAGTACACTGAGGCGTGCCAAAATCAGCCAAGATGAGGCGCGCGAAAAATATCAGACGTCACCTTAGTCGCGCGAAAGACGAAGACGTATGACATCAATTGAGACGTGCGAAAGTCACCCCACTTTAAATGAGGCGTGCGAAAGTCACCCCCACTTTAAATGAGGCGTGTAAAAGTTACTGGGCAGCAGATGAGGCGTGCCAAGTTCACTCGTCAATTATGTGTCAATGGCATCTGTGATGGTTTTTATCATGCTAATATAAGATGCGGCGTGTCAAGTACGTGTTAAATGAGGCGTGCGAAGTACATCCGAGGCCAAATGAGGCTCGGATTTTCGGAACATGCTTATAAAGGCTCGTAGAGCGAGTCTGAGATCAGTTCTGGAATCGATTCAGTTGTGCGTGGTTTGTCCTATTTAATTAATTTAAGACCTTAATTGATTCCACAATTAAATTCGGAATCGAAAAATCACCGATTGATCGGTCACCGCCAATTCGAATCAGCGACCGTTGTCTGCGGGGCTGTTCTTACATATGCATTTGGCGACACATTTTTGCCCGGTAGTGCATTAGAGTGTTGGCGAGTTTTAGCCTGCTGGAGTTCGATCAGTTACCAGAACACAGTCTAAACATCGCCGTGGACGTCCATAAACATGCGAGTTGAAGAGTGCACCGTACATTGAGGTGTGCGAGGCACAAAACAAATGTTACACCGCATACTGTTGTCGTTTTTGTCTCACAGTACATGGCGCTCCGCCAGTGTATTTCACAGGCACAAGATAAGTCGTTGTCACATTCACAGCAAGTTTTGGACGATATTCTGCTGCCCTATCGAGGTTTTTGCACTCTAAAGGTCGCCAACACGCACGTGCACTGACGGACCAAAAATGTTTCACCAAATGCACATGTATGTAAGAGCAGAACCGCAGCCCGAGATACAAACCGATCAACTTTAAAGCGGGGGTCCAGGCAGTGGGGTCACTGCGCCAAACTTGTTCAACTTTTCACAGGTTATAGTCGACATTAAGCTCAACACAATTCAATTTACAGAACCTTAATTGAAGCAGTAAAGACCGAGAACAGCGTAACATGACACACCGATCCCTTATGTATCAAGCAGGGTTGGATTAAAAAAATTTATTATCGAACTTTTTAAAAAAAACTTTTTAAATTTTTTTTAAAAACCACTTTTTTTATTCCGGACCCCCAAAAAATGGGTTTCTTGAAGAATGAAATTTCTGAAATCATGTTAGTAAGGTATGTTTTAAGGGACACTAAAGAGAACTTTTCCACTGACTTGCATGTTTACGTGTAGTCACGTGCGATCTGATCCCCTTGGTCATAACTTTGAGAAATTCGAAAGGTAACTGCGCTGCGGGTATACATACTGTATATGACAAAGGGAAGACCAACCTTTTGTTTGTGAATTTGGGGATAGATTTGAAGAGAGATAAAGGCTCACACCATACTCAATTTGTGTCACAAAAGCAACAAATAGCTAATCCGCACAACTGCAAACAGGCGAGCAACGTGGAGACTGTCGATAGCTTACGACACGCTCAATAACTGTACATTATACGGTATGGGGTGTCCTATATTATACATGCAGCTGTTGTTGGGATGTCTGGGAACTGTATGAGTCCATCACAACACCATTTCAAACTGAAATAAAAACGCCGCAGCCAATTTTTTGAGGATCACGGGCAATAAAACACAAGAAAATATGCCTTTTTACCATAAAAAAGTCAGAAAATAACGAAAAAAAGTTTTAAAATTCTAAAATAAAATAGTGGCCAACTTTCAAAAATTTTTTTTACTTTTTTAAATCCAACCCTGGTTTCAAGGCACATTTGTGGTGCTCATACGTGTCATTTGCGACAACAGTGCAGAATGGCATGAAATCGACGAGGTAACGGTAGTTACCCGAAGTACACCATGGTTTGAAGTTGAAACCAGACGGTGTATGATTGGGTGTCGGTGATATGTGTATGTGAACAACAGTGTGATGGGATGAGATGATTTGGGGGAAAAAATTTTTTTCTCAGGTGAAACATCACCAGGCTGGATTTAGTGATTTTTCCCTATACCTTGCGTGTTAAAAACGGGGTTTCTGGTGTGAGCGCGTGTGATTGGATTCTGATGATGTTTCGATTGTTTTTGAGAGATAGTCCAGTCAGTACAAAACGCTGAAAATTTCAGCTCGATCCACCCTATAGAAAGGTGTTTTTTGGCCACCCGAAAATCGGCGTGTCCGGCGCTCCCATTTTACTGGACAGATCACAACTGCGCTAAGGAACATGAATGGATCCGGGCAAGTCGCACATCGTTGGGTTTGGCTAGTGGTGGAGGCGTACGACATCTATGTCGCAAAAAATAATATCGCTTCTATCGTGAGGAAATGGCCGGTGATGTTTCACCGAATTAGTTGGTGGACTAATGTTTCTGGTTGCTGGTGTGGTCGAGTGTGATTGATTTTGGCAGATGTCTTGAGTGTTTTTGAGAGTAAGTCTGGAGGTTAACGACGTGTGAAAATTTCAGGTCGGTCCACCTTATAAAAAGGGGTTTTTGGGCCACCCAAAAACGGGTGAAATTTGGGTGCGAGGCCAGGTTTGTGATGGTGATGTGGTTGAATGTTGATTGTGTTGGGCAATGTTTTGAGTGTTTTTGAGAGTAAGTCTAGAGGTTAACGAGGTGATCTCTGCGAAAAATGACAAAAAGTATAACCCATAGAAAAAGCCGTTTCTTGAAGGAGGCTTTATTCCCACGAAAACATTTTGAAGAATGTTTCTTAAAATATGTTCAACAATCTTTTCCCAACCTGAGTGAGGCTAAGGCCGTCTTCACAATGACACGGTTTCACGGTTTTACGGTTTCACGGTTTCACGGTTTTACGGTTTCACGGTTTCACGGTTTCACGGTTTGCTTCGTTGGCGTCTTCACAATGAAATCCGATTTCACGGTTTTACGGTTTCACGGTTTCACGGTTTCACGGTTTTAAAATTGTGTCTTCACAATGACACGGTTTCACGGTTTCACGGTTTCAGCATAATGTAAGAATTAAAGTTAATTCAACTGAGTTTATATCTATTAGCAGATGCATATTGTTGCCCAAAGTGAGCAGATCCAAAGCAGGAACATAAAGAGCAGACCACAGCAGTATCTCGTCACATTTCTGAACATAAACACCTGACAAATAGCACAACTTTGGGCACAATGATCGAAATATTATTGTCAATTTCAGAACATAAAGAGCAGACCACCCAAATCATAATCTTTCATCATTTCAGAACATAAAGAGCAGACCACTAGAGCTGCACACATGGGGCAGTGAACTAAAAGCAATCTAAGGCGCACTGGACAGCCATTGCACTGTTGGATTGGCAACGGCGAGTGCCTGTGCGGCTATCTGTTTCGACTTTCGGGCTTCGTACACCATCATTTGAAACTGAGCTTTCAGGTATGCCCGAGCGTCTGGGTCCAATTCATCAAGGTCATGGGCAAGACCGACACAGAATGACATTGACCCGCTCTGCTGTTGTTTTTTGTCCTTTTCCAGCTTGTCCTGACTTTTCTTGATGAATTTGTCCATATACATATGGACAGTGTAGTTGTGTTTGGGTGATCGGTCGATACTTTTCGTGTGTGGTAACCTGTCTCGCTCCTTATATTCTTCATGTTTCTTGCAGTGATACCTGTGTCCAGCTCTTTATATTCTCCGTGCCTCTTGAGAGTGATCGTTCTGTCTAGCTCTTTATATCCACTGGCACGTGGCACCCTGCCCTTGCATCAGTAAAACAACTGGTCAGAAACAAAATGAGGGCCGAATTCTTTACGCTTTTTGTTGCTATAATGAAGGTCTTTTCACCATCAGGTATGGGCAATCCGCCAGCTCATGGCACTCGCGCACACAGGCTACATGCTACATTACTGCCGTCAATGAATGCATCTATTCTCTGCAGTTATTCATTGAAACATCCCCAAATTTTGCAGTGGCGCAGAAAAGTGTTATGGCAAGCAGCTAATGAAAACCGGATAAATTAAAAAAGCGGTAATCAAAGTATGACATTCGCCCAAAGCGTACATCTTGTTTAGAAAATGGCGTGTGCTGCTGCACGCGCTGTGTGTATAAAAAGTGCCATGAGCCGATGGATTGCCCATACATACACACTTTGACATACAGGTACGACCAAGCCAAAGAGAATAATCAATCACAGAATGTGTTAGAGTAAGCGTGCGAACATTACAATGTTGTGTCCCTGAAATCGCAAGGTTTTGTGGTCAAACTATCAATGTTGGAACAATTCTTGAGCCAAATACGTGCAGCAAATGCGCCAAAACCGTGTACAAATTAGAACCGGTTCTAATTGGCTTTTTTCCGGTTTCACGGTTTCACGGTTTCAAAACAATAAGACCCAACCGTGAAACCGTGAAACCGTGTCATTGTGAAGACAACAAACGTGAAACCGTGAAACCGTGAAACCGTGAAACCGTAAAACCGTGAAACCGTGTCATTGTGAAGACAACAATCGCAAAACCGTGAAACCGTGAAACCGTAAAACCGTGAAACCGTGTCATTGTGAAGACGGCCTAAGTTGTGCATCTGGTTGGATGCAGTCTTGGCTTAAAAATTTGCTTCAGTTAGGGTTCAGCTTGTGCTTATCCCAAGCCGTAACTGCTGCTGGTGCTAATGCAGAGTTCATTTCTAGTGTGCAATGAAACTAGACGGGACCCGTGCCTACGGCCCGGCTACAGCATCCGCGCCCCGTGCCGTGCCACCCCCCCCCCCCCCGAAGACCCGTTAGCATACCCAAAGCTACCCGTGAAAATTGACCCGTCCGCACCTCCGCAAAGGGAGGGGGCCACACACAGACATACAGTACATACGTCTTCCTGTTTTAGTAGTATAGATTATAAGCGCATTAGTTGATAATTTTACATCAAGCTCTTGTGCACTGTGCATTACTTTGTCACACACACTTTCTTCTCCAACTGGGCCAAGTCTCCATCTTTTTTTCACTTCTCCATCTTGAAAACGGTGTGTTCTGTTCGAACTGTGCTGAAGCATTTGTGACGGAATGGAACGACTCGTCACGAGGTTTCACGCGTTTTACCAGAAGTACGAAATCGGGGTGGGATCTATTCAGACTACCGCAAATGTGCTGACTTTGGTACGCCGCGGAATATCCTATCTTTGAGCGCCGCAAGCGATTATTCGATTTTTGCATGCCGCAAAATAACCGATTTTCAGTTGCCGCATCTGGGTTGATTTTGGCACGCCGCAGTGTACTTCAGACGCCGCAATGTGCGTCGCACGCCGCAAAAAAAACGCGTGCGCAACGCATTATTTTAATGTTACTATAGTGTTTCCTTTTTATGCAAGTCAAAGGAAACAAGCTACCCCACGTTATAACTCAACTCCAGTTTGGGGTCGAGATTTCAGAAATCAATGAAAGAGATTAAGAATGTGTCCTTGTTAATCCAAGCATGACACTCAGCAGCAAACATGGTGAAATGTTTCACTGACATGCTGGCAGCGCACATGCACAAAGCTCACAGCGAGCATGTGAAACATTGTTGTTGTTAGATTCCACAGGCAAACTTTGACACGTTTTTGCCAGCTGCCTGATTGAATCGAAATTGTAATCTCGACCTCAACTAGAAGTTCAGTTAAAACACGGGCCCGCGCGTTTCCTTGGACCAAGAAAAACAGGAAACACCATACATTACTAACTTAAATATTCAGGAAATGACGCGTTTGCGGACGCTGTCACCGGAACAGCTGCAGCAAGTCGGCATCTCGGCACCGGAAGTGCACAACATTTGGTCGCTCATTGACGATGACTTTATCTGTGATGTGTTTTGGATTCAACTTGGTTCGTTACTGTTTATACATCCTCATTAGCTATGTATATTGAGTGTAGCGGACAGCGTCAAATGTGGTATGCACCCAATCCTGTCTGGCAGGTTAAGCGGGCCTGTTCTCTCCTGGCCTCAAGACCAAACCGGCAGGAAAACTCAGCCAAAATAGGCGGGCATAACTACCTGGGGGCACAGCGGGCCCAGGGGGCCCATAGGGCCCAGCCACAGGGTGGGTACAGCAAGCGTTGGGCCCCCAGCCCCCACTTCTGAGAACTGTCGGTCAGCTAGGCAGCGTCTCGTTTTCTGGAAGTAAACTTCTGGAAGCAGCCTCCCAGCTTCGATGTCAAAGTGGGCTGTCAAGGTGGTGTCATGCCCATTTGGTGAAAATTAATGTTTACATTGTGAAAACTGTGATGCAACAGCTGTGCTGCAAATGTGTCAGGTGACGAGCGATGGTTCGTGACAACACGCACTTTTGAGATGGTTTACAACCGACCCGTTGGTGACTATGAAAGTGGCATCTACGAGACCATCTCAAATATCGGTTGGTTCCCTCAAATGTCTGTGAAAGAGGTCCAAACAATCAATCGGGTACGCCGAATTCCGATCACGTACTTGCGATCCGATTTAATTCTATTTGCAACTATGTGTAACTAAAGGCTGGTGCCGCTATGTATGTACACGCGACTGAAACTAACCGCGAAGTTTGAGTTGTATATTTCGCCTGGAGCCGAACCAACTGTACTACTGATGACTTCGAAACAGGCAAATTTTGCCGACCCATATTTTGCGATTGAGATGGAAAATGAATTTCTACCAGCGTAATTTTTTTTGGGCAGGGGTTGAAATTAATGCTCCCATTCGGTCGCAAAACACGGGTAGGAACAAAACTGTCTGTGCTTTGCCGCAGCCAAATCGATGTCGTTAAAATCTTTACGGCCCTTACAGTTCCACTTAAGCTTCCAGGTCGTCGACATATCTGGTGGTCGTACCTCAAAGCTCAGATGTCAAACGCGAAAACATACGTCAGATGTCAAACGCAAAAAATGCTGACGAAAACCGGGGGACGTTTCGCCTTCGCGCTAATCATGTGGATTATCATTATTGGAGTTCTCATTGCGACAGTGTTGTACTTGACGACGCAGCTTGTGCGCACGCCTGCAAACGAAGGTGAATTGCTTTTATTGGAAAGCGATGTGAGGTACGGAATTGGGTGTCTATCCCAGTGTGTGATTCCAAAGTCCAATTCCAATTTGATCGTAATGGTGAGTTGGCCTCATTAACATCAGACGACCAGACATATAACAAAAAATACGGCACCCCGATACTCGGCTTATTAAAATAAGTTTTATTGCGATTTGAAAAAAAGACCCAACTCGTTGGTTCCTTTTTGTTGGGCGTGAAGTAAGCCCCAAGCAAGAGGTTGGGGAAAATGAGTGCAAGAGGAAGCTTAAAGGGGGGACTCATTGCTAAAAGTACCCATTTTACGATTTCAGCTGGTAATGATTGCACAATGACCATATGGGAATCCATCCAAAACCACCCTGATTTTCAGGATTCCAAAGTGAACCACGCCTAACCAATGGGTTATTTGTATATCTTACAAAACATTTTCACCTGAAAATAAACCAGCCAGTCAACCACGTTTTAATCTCTGAAATATTTCGCTTACTGCATACTTTATGTATGATTATACGTTGCCGCGCAATGTCAATTTGAATTTTCTGGCTTGACAATTCAGGAAAAAATTGGATGGATGCTCACATAGTCATTGTGCGACCAATAGCTGGTGTGCGTGTTATCAGAACGCCACCAAGATAAAATTAATCGGACGAAAATCGGCAGAGGTCGAAGCGATTGCATCGACCTTACCTGGAACAAAAATAAGTTCGGACCAGCTGCATTTTTATTGCAAATTAGGCAAAAGCTCATGAATTGTTAGAGTTTGAGCGAGCAGCAGATGTTGGAGAAAAGAAAACGAAAATTCCAGCTTGAGGTCTTCTGTAAACAGTAACGATTTCTTCCAAAAAAATCATAAATCCTTCAAGAAGGCTTATTTCGCGATTCTGAGACCAGTTCTGGAACAGATCAATTTAGCCGTGATTTATCCTTGATAAAGGTGTACCGATCGATTCCATCGGTGTCCAGTCGCAGGTAGATACCGGTGGTGGACACCTTTGGGTTACTTTCACAATGTGGCCATTATACGCTGTCATCGAAACATTTTCACTTCGGTGTCACTGAGCGGATCAGCGGATCGGCCGTGGAGTAAAAATGTTTTGATGATTACATAAGTCCAATGAAGGACGCAACTAAAGGTGGTCCACCACCGGTATCTACCTGCGACTGGACACCAATGGAATCGATCGGTGCATCATTATGAAGGATAAATCAAATTTATCGGCTAAATATATCTTCCAGAACTGGTCTCAGAATCGCGAAATATGTAAGCCTTTTTGAAGGATTTATGATTTTTTGGAAGAAATCGTCACTGTTAGAGAAAACCCCAAGCTGGAATTTTCGTTTTCATTTCTCCACGGTTTCCCCCGCCCTTTACTCACTTGAGTAACTTCATACCTAAATGGGCGGTCACTACGGGTTCTGGTCGGTGACGCCGTTTCTGGGTGGATCCCGGTCACCTCCGGGGTTGCTCAGGGCAGTGTTTTCGGTCCGACTCTCTTTCTCATCTACATAAATGATGTGGTCAGTGTAGTGCATCCAGGCACCTACCTGTATCTCTACGCCGACGATATCAAAATTTACAGGGAAATCCGTAGCGCTGCAGATACCAAGATCCTCCAGAGTGACATAAATGCAGTCATTAGTTGGCTCTCTGCAAATGGCATGGCCCTGGCCAGCCATAAGAGCGTCACAGTAAGGATTGGGGATATTCCCCACGTCTCCGCTGTCTACTTCTTTGGGAATGAGCAAATTATTTCACCACCCCATGTCCGGGACCTGGGTGTCTTAATGGACCAACAAAACTTAAAATTTGAGTCACATATTCGCAAAATTGTGGCTGACGCCAGTAGAATGGAGAAGACCATCCGCCGAAACTTTCACAGTCGAAATCTCGACTTCCTCAGAAAACTCTACTTGGCCTACGTTCGTCCATTACTGGAATTTTCCATGTCCATTTGGTGCCCTCAAAATGTCACCTTGGCCAAAAACGTTGAAAAATTCAACGTCGGTTCACTTATTATTTACCAGGCATGCAGACACTGTCTTACCAGCAGCGTCTGTATGCCCTAAATTTGGACCCCCTAATTTATCGTCGGACCGTGAACGATCTTGTGCTTGTGTACAAGGTCGTTCATGGTCTCATACCTGGGGTAACCAAGGAATCATTTTATCCATCACGTGACACCGGCCGCCCAACCCGAGGGCACTCCCACAGGTTGTGTCGGACTCATGGGGCGGGTCCGGACTTGTTCGGGTATTAGGCATATCGCGTCGTGGACCTATGGAACGGGCTCCCTGAGGGTGTGGTCTCTGCTGCCTCAACTGCGGCCTTCAAAACTAAACTAAACTCGCGTGGTCGAGACCTGGTTTCTCGCCACATTTCTTCAAAATTTTCAGCCGTCGTTGACTGATCCCCTCAGTCACTGGGTTGCTGCTTTTCAGATAATCATCAATATTCCGTCGTCCGTTGTTGACTTTATTGCTCGTTGCGTTTGTTCTCTTCATTAGTTTGGTTGGTTGAATCTCGCCGGTACGTTTTCTTTGTCGTTTGTTCGTTCATGTTCACATTTTCGTTTATTAATACTCAGGTTTATCCGGATCTTGTGTAAAGGTCTTTGCGAAAGCGTGCAGATATGAATTTGGAATTTGTCACGCGAAAAAATTAACCAACACTCGATGGGTCTTTATTACTTTTCGCGTTGGAACTTTTTGACTTCTTCAAAACACAAAATATTTCATCGCGCTCACAAGGAATCACATTTGAATATGTTTAGTGTTGCAGTTTGTTGGACTGGTCCCTGGTAATTTTATGTCAAAAGATCACTCTGCCAGCCGAAGTCGCTAACATTTTATGCTGCCGTCAGCTTTCAAACACAGTTTTCTTGCGAAACTGCGCTGCAGCGTTGATTCTTTTTGTTTGACAAGGGACGAAACGCTGAAAATATCTTAGATTGGATTACCATGTGTCTTGCACAGGCCAGCCTCAAACTTGTTTCAGTTTTTCTCCTCCTGTGAAAATATGTGGGCTCCGTGAAACATCACAAAGCAACGAGTTGACAATGCATTTCCTAAATCTGGGTTCCTGATACATTGTCATCATTTTCTGAAAAAAATGGATGCAAACAAACGCGGTCAACAATCAATTTAAGTGAATTAGCACATGAACGCATAATGACGAAAGCAATCAGTCGTGCTGATGAGCCACTGCTCGGGGCCAACGATCAGTTTGGCGTGCCGAACACTTGGAATAAACCATGTGATCTACTTTTCACTCACTCTCAGGCAGTGGTTTTTTAAAAAAATTTTTTTTATTAAAAAAAAATTTAAAAAAAAAATTCGTTCCAAAAGTTAAAAAAATTTTTTTTATTATTTCAAAATTCGAAAATTTCTTCATTTTTTTGCTCTAAAAGTGCTATTTTTTGCATAAAAAATGCTACTGTTAACATCACCCGACCCAACCATGGGTGTATTGGGTGCCATAATCGTTGTTTTGTGCCATCTAGACATAGTGCACACATTCACATGGCCTCTCATATGATTACACATGTACATGTGACTGGGTGGGCATGCATTTATCCATGCAACAGACCCGAAAGCAGTGATTCGGTGTGATATTCATTCTATATTTACACTGTTTGTCACATATTTGCATTGGTCGTGTACCAGCAATAGTTTCACCCAAATTTACCGTCTTGAGTGTCACAAAGCCACACCAAGGCACCCACACTACGTGGGGGAAGTGTACGGGTGTGTACCTGACTACTGTTGGTACTCATTGACCATTGTTTAGTATTGTTTTCGTGTCGTGAGTGCTTTATATGCACTTAATACACGTTATGGAAGAAAAATGCCACTATTTTTTGCTTTAGCGCTCATTTTTTTTCGTTTCTGGCAGTTTTTGGCTGGAATAAAAAAAATTTTTTTAAATTAAAAAAAAATTTTTTTTTAAAAAATGGGGTTTGAATAAAAAATTTTTTTTATTAACCACTGCTCTCAGGAACGTAAACCTTGAAGCAGGGTGATGTTTCGCAAAGCAAATTTCTTGCATTCCAATATTATTGCTCACTTGTTTTCAGCCCCCGACACCATCCTGTTGGTGCAACACCCTGCCCCCGAACTGCAACGCGTGACCATCGAAGCTAATGGTGCTGTGCGTGTGAGCACCGATGTTGGCATCCGACCACCAACGTACAGCTGGTCACCGAGACTCGTGTGGACGGGACGCACGTTGTGGTCGTTGGGGGCAGACTCTGGTGGTAAGTGACTGTGACAAGAGTGTTTATGCGCTTGTCATTCGTTATCAGCCACTTGTTTAAAGCTGCTCGACAACAACCCTTCGACCGCGCTTGATCTTGGGAGTAGAATATATAAACAAAGTTTGGACATAGTGTTACGGTACCGCCAATGCTATGTACGTGCATAGACCTGTGTATGCCGGTGACCTGCCGGTCGCCTCATGCGAAATTTGCGCGCGCTAAGTACAAGACCAGCAGCAACCCACTGACCGGAGCTGGCCTCATGCGAAAGTCAGCAAATCGATCGATATTTGCGCGCGCGTGTGTGCTTTTGTGTGCGCTGGTGCAGTTTTGGCTGGTTGTGTGCATTTTTGCAGCGTTTTTTGAAATACGAAAATACGAAATACGAAAACGAAATACCTCCAGCAGCCCACATCGCCCTGACACCGTCTTGTCCTTTCTGAATGATGAATAAGGATATCGGGTCACATCAAATGTTGATGTTTCACATTCATTTGATTCCAAAGTTTACCTGTCATGATTGATGATACACACATGATTCACAGTTTCATTCCGTCCGTACATGCGTCGTGAAATTTTTCGGTCACGTGATTTCAAAGTTTACATACGCTTTGAATGCTTCCTTTTCGGTGTACATCACTTTCTGTCTGGTTTACATGACGTGTCTTTTTCTCTTTATCTTTGTAATTTAGCTAAACCAGTGTTCTGTGGACAAAGTCTCTTTATTATGCGCAATGCTTTCATCGTCTATTGACAGTTGATTTCTGTATTTTCCTTTCGATAAAGCAAGATACCGAGCGCTGTGAACACAACAAAATGATCTTCGTGAATGAGGCTGGGTCAGACCGGTTACAAACATTAACAAAAAACACATGGGATCATCAATGCAAGTACCAACTTTATCAAAAAGACAGCTTTTTATTTTAATTCGATGCACAAAACCAGCCAAAACTGCACCAGCGCACACAAAAGCACACACGCGCGCGCAAATATCGATCGATTTTCTGATTTTCGCATGAGGCCAGCTCCGGTCACTCGGTTGCTGCTGGTCTGGTACTTAACGCGCGCAACACTCGCATGAGGCGACCGGCGCTCTGGCCTCATGCGAAAATGTCAATGTACGTATAGTCCAGCCACCAGCTCATGAGACGACTTTTTTTAAAGCTTGCTTGGCCGCATTCAAAAATGCTCCAGATACACGTGTTTTCGCAAACAAAAGAAAGAGATTGGCTGAGGGAGATGATGACAAGTTCCAGCTGGCTGACCTCAATTTGTTGCGTGCTTACGCGAACAGCAGAGTTGTTCAGCACACAAATGTTTTGGGAGTCAAAAGGGAATTTACGCACCGAGTGGAGAGCGTGTTTTTAAAAAATACGTGCGTTTCTCTTTCTTTCATTTCCGAAATACGTGGAACCGGAACATTGTTGGAGCCGCACAAGCCAATTTAAAAAAAAAGTCGTCTCATGAGTTCGTGGCTGGACTATACATATGTAGCATTGGCGGTACTGTACTTGACCCTAATCTGGCGAGCCGATTCGTTGCTTCCTGATGTTTCACGGCCACGTCGAAGTTTGCCCCTGGTGAAAAAAAAACCGAAAAAATTTGAAATGCTGCTGTGACACGAATAGGCTGTTTCAAAGTTTGATCCTTGTGTGACAGCAACCGTCAACATTGTGACAAAAACCGCAATGCACACAGGGTTGGGCATAAAAACGACGGCGTTTTTTCTTTAAAAAAACGCCTGGGTCGTTTTTCGTTTTTTTTAATCCTGAATTTCCTTGATTTCCCTGATTTTTCAGGGAAAGTACCCTGATTATCAAGGAAAATCAATTTTTTGTCCCATTTTTTTCAAAAAATTTTCGACCAATTTTTACTTTGTCGAGACACGTCGATATACGCAGCTTGACTTTCAATGATGACCCCGGCCAAAGTTGGTCCCATGATGCGGGTCTGATGTGGGATCTGAACAACTCGCTAGAAAAGGGTTGAAAGCCGTTTATTTTGCCTCAGAACACATAGAATTACTTCATTTAACCACGTTTTCTTCCCAACATGAGCGTTTTCCTATTTTTTTCGGGGCATATTTTGGTTATCTGGACGTTTTAAAAGAACGTTTTTTAAACGTTTTTTAACAAAAAAACGATTTTTTGAAAAAAAAGTTTTTTGCCCAACCCTGAACGCACAATAGTTATTGAAACGCCCGCATTGTTGAATAAAAAAAACAAAAGGTTTCAGAAACCTGGTCATTTTTTGTTACGATTTTGTACTCGTATAATTTTAAGCATCTGTGGTGCGTGAAATAAGTTGTCAATTACAAATAAAAATCCTCTAATTATCAAGTCCCTTGTTTGTGCTTTCCAATTTTCAAAACCCTACACAGCTCACACAATGTTTACCACAACATGTGCAAGGCAGCCTTTCCAATGCGCGCACACACACAAAGCTTGCCAGCTGTGAAACATTGCTGTGTTGTCGCTGTGCCGAATGTGTGTTGTCGTTGTGTGTGCGCTTTGAGAATGGCTGCCTTGCGCATGTTGTGGATGTGGTAAACGTTGTGTGAGCTGTGAAGGGTTTTGAAAACTGGGAAGCACAAACAAGAGACTTGGTAATTAGAGGATTTTTATTTGTAATTGACAACTTATTTCACTCACTACAGATGCTTGAAATTATACGAGTACGAAATCGTAACAAAAAATGACCAGGTTTCTGAAAGCTTTTATTTTTTTATTCAACAATGCGGGCGTTTCAATAGCTATTGTGCATTGCGGTTTTTGTCACAATGTTGAAGGTTGTTGTCACTCAAGGATCAAACTTTGAAACAGCCTATTCGTGCCACAGCGGGTTTTTTTTTCGCCAGGGGCAAACTTCAACGTGGCCGTGAAACATCAGGAAGCAACCAATCGGCTTAGGCCAGATAACCAGATTAGGGTCGAGTAATACGATGTCCAAGCTTTGTTTGTATATACTATCCCCAAGATCAAGCGCGGGTCGAAGGGTTGTTAACCAGCACCTTTAATTCGTAGGTCTCAGTCACAGCGCCGGGTGCACTTTTAGGCTGTAAGTAGAAGTCGGCGTGCACGCAGCGTCATGGTGTAAAACATAGGCTAGGCAGCGCACAGCATCGCAAAACTTCTTCTGTTGCTTCGACTTTTTGTCAGTATTGTGCAAGACGAAGCTGCGTGCAGGGTTGGGTTAAAAAAAAGTTGCCCACTTTTTCGGTTTTTAAAAATTTAAAAAGTAAGTTCACTTTTTTATTATTTCACAACTTTTTTTTTATTATTTTCCCCCTTTTTGTGGTGAAAATGCATGTTTTATGCATGTTTCTCCTTGTTTTTTCTCAAAAAATCGCCTTCGGCGCTTGTATTTCGCATCAGTACAATGTCATTACAAGGTTAAACAGTCCGTGGCTCTACTAAACAACCTAAGCAGCCGTCATTATGTGCGCATGCAGTTATTCTAGGAAGTCAAATCTGCTTGAAGTCCAAAATTATCGTTCCAACACCGCGTGTTATGCCGCTGTTTTCATGTAACTTTGCTTAAAGGGCTCGGGACATAACCGAAGGAAGGGTAGCAGGACATATTGTTATATACCGTTGGAAAGCATTCCGACAGCCTATGTCACGCACAAATTTTAAGCTCCTTGGAGATTCGCTATCTCTTGGTAGGGCGACTTTTCGTTCCAGAAAAAAGTGAATTTTTGCACAACTTGGAACGTTCGGTGCAGAAACCCCAAATGAGCTGAAAGTCAAGTAACACGTGGATAGGATTACAACAGCTTCTGCGTAACTTATCATCACAGTTTCCGTCGCTCAAGCCATTGCTTTACTTGGTGAGGGTGCGAAATGTTCCAAAAATCGGCCGTATTTTTCGCGAACACAAGTTTGTCCCTAAATTTTGAGGACACGCTTAGCGCTGCGGAAATAAGAATGCAATGGGAAAATAGAGCATCGTCGAAAGTACCAGAAAATAAGGTTTTTAAATTTTTTAACTCATGGCTAGCTCCGTGACAGGCCTAAAAATGCATTAAATTGCCGCTAAACTAGGTGGTTACATTCATCGCCAGAATTGTGACACATAACGGCATCGCATTCGAAACAAAAAATTGAGAGAAGCGTCTGGTTTAACAACCTATCGAGGTCCGAAGACACCAACGTCTACAGATCTCTCGGGGCAGCCATACTAACCTGAATATGATATTGAGCTATAAATGCTTATTATTAATGGCTATTGCAAATGTAATTGCACCACACAATGTATCTTGAGAGTAGCTTTCGAACGATATATAACAAGCCCCAATAAATTTTTACGCTTAAGGGTAGAGGCCAAAAAATTGCTTTTTTGACGATTCTGGAATGAACCGTCACGTCACCGTGTGCGGTTTCGGAATTGTGACCGTTTCTTGTCCATAGTAGGAGATAGTGTGGGCATGTCATATATCGTTCGATAGCTACATTGAAGCTACATCGTTTGATGGTATCAAATATGCAATAGTTCTTAACAGTAATGCCTTATAGCCAAATATCTTAATCAGGTTGGCATGGCTGCTGCATCCGGTCCATGGAGTTTGAAGTCTTGAAACTCGCCTAGATTGTTGGTGTGTGCGTTTATCTGACATTATCGTTTCCAATGCAATGCAATACGTGGCCTATTTACATCACAATTTCGTCAATGAATGCAACTATGTAGTTTAGGGGTAATTTTTAGGTCTTTTTCGGCTTGTCACGCCGCTACCTAAGTGTTTATAAATTTAAAAACTTTATTTTCTGATACTTTCTGGAATGCTCTATTTTTCTATTGCATTTTCATTTCTGCAACACAAAGCGCGGCCTCAAAATTTAGAGACAAACTTGTGTTTTCGAAAAACGTGGCCGATTTTTGGAACGTTTCGCACCCTCGCCGAGTGAAGCAATGCTGTGAGCGACTGAAGTTGTCATGATAAGTTATCCAGAAGCTGTTGTAATGCTATCCACGTGTTACTTGACTTTCAACTCATTTGGGGTTTTTGCACCGGTCGTTTCAAGTTGTGAAAAAATTCCCTTTTTCTGGAACGAAAATTCGCTCTACCAGGAGGTAGCGAATCTCCAAGGAGCTTAAAATTTGTGCGTGAAATAGGCAGTCGGAATGCTTTCCAACGATGTGTAACAATATGTCCTGCTACCCTTCCTTCGGTTATGTCCCGAGCCCTTTAAAAAAATGTGCCAATCATTTACCTTTCCCATGACATCACTTTCCCTTCACTTTTTATACTACAATCTACAGATGTTGGTACATATGGTGGACAGGCTATCCCCAACGCGCATTGTCACGTTATCTGGCTCATTGTAAAAAAATATAGCCTCGCTACCGCCCGTTTGTGAACACAACTGGTCGGTGTGAACTATTCCTATATTCTCAAGTGCAATCAAATATACTTACAAAAATTTTCGGCAATTTTTCACGTTGAGAACCGAAATTTTTGTGGTCCGGAATAAAAAAAAGTAAATCTTGAAAAAATTTTTTAAAAATTCAAAAAAAGTTAAAAAAAAAGTTCGATAATAAAAAAATTTTTTAATCCAACCCTGGCTGCGTGCGTTACTTTGGTCAATAATTGTTACCGACACTGCACAAAAAACTGGCATATTGTCAGTGGAATTTGTAAACACTCTAAAAACATGTGGATACTGTATCTTGCGCGAACCTGTGGATTTGTCACAGGAAAAAAATGCATAATCTAGATGCGTTCTAGATTCTGCCTAAATCTGCCTAAATGCACCTAGATGCAAAGCGCGCGCTGGGAGGCTGCCTGGTGGCGTGCTCAAGGGAAAAGCTTCGCGAATTTAACATAGCACTGCAGCATGTATAGTCCGACAACAGTCAATGCAGAATTTATGTCCACTGCCTTGCCTGATCCGCAAAGCACATAATGCGTGATGCAACATTACAAACACACCCACAGAGCCAGCCAACACACAAGCAGGCTGTGTGTCCGTGTTTGTAATGTTGCATCACGCGTTATGTGCTTTGCGAATCAGGCAACGCAATAAATAAAAATTCTGCATTAGCTATTGTTGGACTATATGTATTAGTCGCACAATGACTGAATCAGAATTCACCTACCCTGATTTTCAGATTCAACATTAACGACTATGGTACTTGTATTTTTGACAAAGCATTTTCACCTGAAAATAATCCAGCAGTTGCTGCAGTTCTGACACATTTTACTGACTGCATGGTATGTGTGTGATCGCACAACGCAACGTCATTGCCCAGTCACTTTCATGCTTCACGGTTCAGGACAAAAAATTGACCAATTATTATAAAAGCATTGTGCGACCAATACCTTATGTAGACTTTGATACAGCGTTGGGCAACAAAAAAAATTTAAAAAAAAATTTTTTTTTAAAAAGGTTATTGAAAAATTAAAAAAAAAATTTTTTTTAAATTTTTCGGGGGAACAAAATGTTCTAAAACGTCCAAAAATGGCCTTTTTGGGGGTTATTTTTTGTCATTTTTTCTCAAGGGTCGAAAAATTTTCTTCACAAAATCACTTTTGGGGCATGTATTTGGTATCTAAGATGCCCCAAATGATGTTATTATACCTTCCCGTGATACATGAGACACAGTATGCATGTACTTACATGGTACTTTGATGTCATACCCCATCGGGTCGGTCATATACGACTGATTCAGCGACCCGACAAGTATTTCTGCAGCTTATATTCTCAATTCTGTATGGTTTATGAGTGAATCTTGCTTATTCGACCACAAACTGTTGTGTGTGATATTGGTCGCACAATGACTTTATAAGAATTGGTCAAATTTTTTTCCTGAATCGCAAAGCAGGCAAGCGGCAGGGCAATGACGTTGCGTTGCGCGATCACACACAAAACACGTAGTAAATAGAATGTTTCAGACCTGCGGCAACGTGGTTGATCTGCTAGATTATTTTCAGCTGAAAATGTTTTGTGAGAATCACAAATAGCGCAGTTGTTAAGAGTGACTGAACGTGAAAATCAGGATTGATTTTGATGAATTCTTATATGGTCATTGTGCGACCAATACCACAGAGCAGCAATCATAGGTCCATAACAAGCACAGACTGCTGGATCGCATCGAAATGGCGTAAACACCTTTCATAAGTGATGCAAACCAAGTCACAAATATGAGTTGTTTGAGAAAACCGATTGACTTGTGGTTGCGGTTGATTGAATTCATTATGTGTGTTTTCCTTGTCGGACGAAGTACCGCAATACAACTGTTATACACAATTTATCTGACGTTTCGTGCCCAACTGGTGCACTTCTTCAGAGATATCTGCAAACAACGTAAAGAAAGTCAGAAAACCGCAAACAAGGCAAAAATTGCAAAACACAGTGAACTTTGAATAAAACCAAAAAACGCAAAGCAGCGCACAGTAAACACCAAAGCAGACACATGAACGCGCAACATCACGTTGTTATGGAGAAGATTATATTGTGATGGCGTGCGCCCAGGCGTCTGAAGTTTGAAAGCCCGCGTTCTCATTAAGGGAAGGTCTGAGCCGTTTGATGTGCAGCGCTTCGAGCACCTTGCGCTTGTTCGTGTTGTGTTCGGAGTCGAGGATGCGCACTTGATCAGGCCGAATGCAGCGCGGCAATTTGAATCTGTTGAGTCCGTTTAGGCTGTGATCAGGAAATTGTCGAATATATTATTACTATCTATTATTATCTCACATTAACAGTGTCGATGCTGATTTGCATTTCACAATGGAAATGGAAGAGAATGGATCTATCCCATTTCTGGACATCCAAATCACGCGGGTCGGCGATCGACTAAAGACGGCTGTCTATCGAAAGCCTGCGTCAGCCAACAAACAGTTAAACTTCTGTTCATCTATGCCAAGGCACGTGGCCAAATCAGTTGTGAATGCGCAATGGAATCGAGCTCTCAAATACTGTATCGACAAACGAGAATTAAACGCCGAACTATCATTCGTCACCGATGCGCTAATGCAATGTGGATACCCCAGACCATTCATCAATGCACAAGTCAACAAACCGCAAACAGCCAAACAGAAACGTGTTCGCAATCCAACAGTCGTCTTGCCCTATAATGGGGTGGTCTCACTTCAAATGCGACAGTTACTGTCATCCAACAACATCGATGTTGCATTTCAACAAGCCAATCAGCTTGAGCGCACACTGTACTACAGAAACGTGAAACATCAGCCAGTTGACAAGATGGATCGTTGTGGTGTGGTCTATGAGATCACATGCACATGTGGAAAAAAGTACATTGGTGAAACCCAGCAGAAACTGGCATCACGCATTGAGCAACACGGGGCTGGTGCTCGTCACCCAACCCAGCCTAATCCATCCGGGATGAGTGTGCATCTTCGACAATTTCCTGATCACAGCCTAAACGGACTCAACAGATTCAAATTGCCGCGCTACATTCGGCCTGATCAAGTGCGCATCCTCGACTCCGAACACAACACGAACAAGCGCAAGGTGCTCGAAGCGCTGCACATCAAGCGGCTCAGACCTTCCCTTAATGAGAACGCGGTATTTTTAAATTTCAGACGCCTGGGCGCACGTGCTGTTGAAGTCGACTTCGGGGTGCTTTTCGTGCGATAAGTGAAAGCGAAACAGCCAGCTCGATTGCTGGGCTTGTCTTGTCGGTTTTTGTGCTTGCTTGCCTGAGACCGTTTGCTTGTGCTTCTTTATTGCAGGAAAGCGGGTGACTGGAAAGTCACCAGGATCAAACCGCGCCGTCCGATTTGCCATCGGGAGGCGTGTGGATTTTGGTCCGGGGCTGACTTGCGCGCTGAGACGGTCACTTCGGCGTGACTCCTGTCGGTCCGGGTGCGTTGCTGACTGCCTGGCGAGTGGCAGAAGGTGGCGTGCTCAAGTGCATCTGCCCCGTCGACGAGCTCCCTAGGGCGGGACCAGATCACAAGTGGTGAGCCCGAGTTTTTCAATTTCTTTCTTTCACTCGATCCGGGGGGGTACTTGGACAGTACCTGGTTGAACCCCAGTAAATCGAAGTGATTTTTGCTTATTTTGTTTGACTTTGATATCAAAGCAAGTTCCCAAGATCGGGCGGACAGAACCGCCGGCAAATTTTTGGTAAAAACCCCGATTTTCGCGGCAAAATCCAGGTCGGGGGGCTGTGGGTTGCGCTACCCGCCGCCAGTAACTGGTTGTCTGTTTGTTTGGCTGATTCCGTGCGTTGCTAGCACGTGATTGCTTGTTGTGTCGTTCCACACAAGCAAGAGCCAAACAGCAGCTGGACAAATCAGTTGGTAAATATGTTAAATCGGGAGATTCCGACGTGATTTTGCTTGTTTGACCGATTTTGACAAATTTTATGGATTTTCGGCCCGAAAAATCAGCCATGCACAGGCTGACCAATATGTTGGGCTTGAACAGGTCGCCAACGTCCGGGCGGCCGACTGTGACCTGCATAATGCGCAAACAGTCGGGGCACGATGTTAAAAACTGTCCGCTGATGGCCAGTATCAGGCGAAATCATGGCCAAAATGTGTCCCCAGACGAAAATCGTGTGCCCGGGGTGCCGGTCGATGAAAACGGTCAGGAAGCAGTTGCTGAAGCTGGGGGCAGTCGTGCCACAGCTGCAGCTGCGCAAACACAACATTTTCGTGGCGGGGACGACATGGAATTGACCCACGGGGCTGTGGGCGAAATGCAGGCCGGGCCGGCCGGATTGCCGGCTGGGGCTGAGGCGGCAGACGAACAAGCCGTTGTCGATGAAAATCAGCCCGGCCCATCCACCCGACCAGATATTGTTGTGCCCCGGCGGAGCACCAGACAGGACAGCAGACTGGCTGAAAATGAGAGATTTATTGCCAGTGCTGCCGAATACAACCAAAAAGCCAAGCGCGCCTTGGACAGGCTTGGCATTGACATGAATGACATGCCGGGTGCGGGGCCTGGTTTGACGTCGACTCCCAATCCCCCACGGCCCGCACCCAGGCCGATGACTCCCCACCAAAATCAGCCCATTTTTGCGGAGCAGCAAGTCGAATATCCGCAACAGCAACAAAATTTGGCCGCCGAGTGCCAAAATCAGAACGCGCCAAACTTGATCGTCACGCCCAGGCCTGTGGCATCGGGGGGGGGGATGCCAGACCGCAGTCGACTCTACGTGAGTTCGAACATGCCACGGGCAGAGGTGCAATGTTGCTGCCCGAGCCGCTGTCCCCACCAGACCTGACAGGGGACAACCGACCACACATGATTTTCCGCCAAATTGACGATGGCGTGTTTGTGAACTGGTGACAACATATTAACTCTATTATGCCTTGTATTATACATTCATTCTGGTGTACCACATGATACCCTTGTGTTCCTCCACTTAACCTATTCTCTTTCTTTCTTTTTCCAATAATTCAGTTCGTCCAGTGTTGGTTTTCGGAGTTCGTTTGGAGTTGTTCCTTAGTTGTGTTGGGCGCGATTGCGCTGCCTTTGTGATTTTACTTACTAATAAAACCTAACGAGAAAGTCGGAACGCGGAAATCCTATTTGTGTGTTTAATAATCGGAGATAATCCGGCCGTCAGGAGAATCTGTCGGTTCGTTTGGCGATTGAAATCCCCATATTATTGGCATGGAGGAACTGGCTATGGAGGAGCCGGAGGCTTCACCGTTGCAACAGGCTGAGGCCGAGGACGTGGATTCTGTGAACGAACCACCATCGCAGGGCTCTGGTGAAATCCGCTCAGACTCAGACGGATTCGAGGTTTTGCATGAGGAGACCTATGCACAAATGCCTGACGATGTGGTCTGGTACGACCCCACACTCAAACCCGAATATCGCGTGTCACTCAAATTTCTGAAACCGCGATCACAAATCTACACTCGAGTGATGGATGAGTACAATTTGATTGACCCATTGTCACGTGGCTTGACACATGGCCACTGGGGGGGGCCGACCGTACTCACAATTCGCTGTTCAGTTGAACCCGGACAAAGATGGCTTGAATGCCAAGGAGCGCGTGTCGGCTTGGAACAAGCTGACCTTGCAAGAACAGCTCAATATGGCCAAATATCCGACGATGGCGCCAAACACGGGCGTGAAAATGAATCTGTACGACATGCCAATCGTACACTGGGTTGTGTTCCAGTCCATCAAGTGCTGTGAACGCTGCACGGCTGACGTGTACTGGAATGATGAAACTCAGGAGGATGAATGCTGCAATCCGCAATGCTATGAACCCATGCTGGATGATGCCACGCGTGAGGTCATTGAGCCCAGCCAGTTCCAGGGCACGATACAACAGTGTAGTGACAATTCATGCACGTGAACTTCAGTGGTATGTTGTGTCTGAGCTACAGCTCATGACTTTGTGATAAGAGCGTATTTCTCTTGCAAACAGCCTAGCATGCACAGTTGGGAACTTGTGGAACTTGTGTGTATACATTGTGACGAAGTTAGATTCAAGTCAGCTTGTGTTATATTCAACGTGTGTGTATTCGTATATCCGACCCGATATTGTGTATATTCAATACCGACCACTCAATATACCTGGACAGTATAAACTTCAACACCATGCCAAGGGGACTCTATCCATCGTCACAATAGCTGGCATCCCCACTCTACCAATCGACAACCAGTCTCTCTCTCTCATCTTCATCTCAATAGTCAATTGGATGCTACAACCGGTCAGCAATAGTCGAGTGATGTCAACGCAACGAACTGCAACGAAATCGATGGTCGAGTCGAAACCCCGCGATGTTACCCACCAGAAATCGAGCGCACGAAGCGCACCTGGGAAATGTTCAAATGGAATGGTCGAAACTGGCTGCTCTGCACCACGGGCGTGCACCAGCTACATGAAATCTGCTCTGCACTGTGGACTTGTGCATCAGATATCAAGCCGACATGCTGTCTGCGGTAGAGGGTGCTGGGCCGATTGGGATTCGTGCACCGGGCCGAGGCCAAAGACAGTTTGGAGTGCCACAGCTGGATCCATTGAGAGCCTGTGGTATCTCAAGGCATCTGAACTGGTTGGGTTTGACACCAATTGTGATTATTGATGCATATTCACAACCTTTGGAAATATTCCTTTGAGACGTGCATATTCAGTTCTGTCTGAGTCTCAATATGAGGCGGGGAGGATGTTGTGACAACTTTGTGTGGGCTAATGTTGTGACTAGGCAGCATGTGAGCTTAGAACACTCACATGACTGATAACAGCTTGTGAACGCTTATAATGTGTGATCTTACGTTGCATGTTCAGTTGCAGTGCAGTTCGGACTTGTGTATCTTGTGAATGTAAAATGTACATAACTTTCGTCGCGACATGAGCATGTCTGGTCTGACGGTGGTGCATACTACATTGGGACCGGTTTTGACTGGGGCTGAAGTGGCCCAAAATGTGATTCAAACGACCGCACAATCTGTTTTCGTGTATCATGTGATGGCCAAAGCTCCGGACGATGAAATGTTGGTCCTAACGGAGCCGAATCCGACAAAGCATCTTAATGAGGAACAGATGTGGTCTTTGGATGTGATTGGTGTCAAAGACGATCCGGTTGAGTCAAATGATGACAAAGCGTTGATCAAATTTCGTGAAACAATGAAAATCCTCGACAATGGTTCAATTGAGGTTGGTTTTCCGTGGAAGGAAGAACCACCTAATGTGGCCGATCATTACGGTCTGGCACTGGCGCAGTTTCGTAGCCAAGGAAGAAGGCTGGCGAAAAATGAGGAACTGTTGAAGGCAGTTGACGGTGTGAGGCAAACGTACGAACACGAAATGTACATTGAAGAAGCGCCAGTCGTGCCTGATGGACCGGTGTCGTATCATTCGTGGTCGTGCATTCATACGCCCGAGAAGGCCACAACGAAGGCCAGAATTGTGTCGAACGGCTTGTGATCCTCCAAGCCACACCACCAAACATATGGACACGGCAGGGGTTGAACCTGCGTCTTCCGGCTGTTCTAACCAACTGAACTACGCGTCCGTCTGGCTGGCGTGCTTGAGCGTGCTCTTATACCTATGCAGCACCAAACGACTGCACGAACAAGGTATAACGTGTAACGCACACTAGCGCGTATACACACACAGCCTCAGTCAGTGTAACACACACTACTTCACGGGCTGTAGCATAGGTCAACGGATGACCACGATCACACCACCTCCCCTTTTACGAAAGGTTCGGCCTCGAACCGACACTCTCTGTGAACCAGCGCAACGTGGCCCACAAGGAACTACGCACAAATGTACGCAAATCAACTTGTGTCCCGTCCACACGTAGCGCCACCTCCCCCTCTCAGAAGGTCTGACCCCAGACCGGCTCCTTGGCCGCAACTGCGGGTTGGTTCACTTGTCGGGCTCAACAATTGTGATCCTCCAAGCCACACCACCAAACATATGGACACGGCAGGGGTTGAACCTGCGTCTTCCGGCTGTTCTAACCAACTGAACTACGCGTCCGTCTGGCTGGCGTGCTTGAGCGTGCTCTTATACCTATGCAGCACCAAACGACTGCACGAACAAGGTATAACGTGTAACGCACACTAGCGCGTATACACACACAGCCTCAGTCAGTGTAACACACACTACTTCACGGGCTGTAGCATAGGTCAACGGATGACCACGATCACATGCTCATTGCGAGCAGGCAAAAATGACCGCAGCATCAATGACGCTATGTTTCGCGGTCCGGTCGATTTGCCAAACATGTGTGGGCTCATCTTGAAGTTTCGAACGTACAAGTTCTACATCATGGCAGATCTCGCCAAGGCCTTCATGAAATTGAGGTTGAGGAAGGAGGATCGTGACATGACGCGATTCCTGTACTGGAAAGACCCGTCAAAGACAGATCAGGTCGAAGACAACATTCGCGTGATGCGATATGCGGTGGTGTTGTTCGGTTTCGTTGCATCACCGTGGTTGTTGATGGAATCGCTGAGATTCATGTTGCGTGAGAAGAAAACAATAGCTGGCATCCTACTAACGGAACGAATCCGCAGCTAATGGAAATGGTTTCGTCGTTGCTTGGAACACTTGCGGTCCGTGTACCGTACACAACCACAGCCCAAAAAATGGCTGTCATCAAATGGATTCGCGCGGCGCTGATACCCCTCATCAAACTGGCGATGTTTCTGGCCGAAATGGTCGAAAACATGGAAATCGTCAAATGGGACGACTGCGCCTCGGAATGGCTGATTGTGTTTGAAGAGGACGAGTGGTCAAAGCTGACAAACGATGAAATGATTGTGAGGTTGAGTGAAATTCAGCTTCGTGTTTCAATTTTGAGTCAAATGTTAAGTGCAACGGTTTCGATGTTTGAGTTGTTGAATGATGAGCTTCGACATATACGAATTCGTGAAACCGACCGCAGCGCTGTTTTGTCGTTCGCTGACAATGTTTTTAAAACCGAAGACAATGACAGCACGTTTTGCCGTGCGCAATACGCAGTCGAAGTGCTTTTGACTAATGCGGCAATTGCAGTTGATGAAAAACTTCGTAACTGCATGTCACTTTGTGGTGACAACAGTCAATTTGATAATGTGCGGTACATTTTTGACCAAGCCGCGCAGATTTGCTGCCATACAAGCAAAAAGTCGTCAAATGATGTTTCAACTACTGACGCACAAACTAACACCATTGATGACGGTTGGCGTCATTCGTGTTCAACACATGGTACGTTGCAAGCGCCTGATCGTGACTTTAATGTGAAAAATTCAAGTGCTGTTATGTGTGATTCAAAACTTGGTGTTCAGAATGCAGGCAGTCGTGTTGTTTGCTTGTTCTGCAAATGTGCAACTCATTTTACCGATCAGTGCTTCGTCGTTAGCTCGCTGCGTCAACGAAAATTGTTTTTCAAAGTGTCTCGCTTATGCTATAAATGTTCTGGTTTTGGGCATGTCGCGAATCGGTGCGCGTCGAAGCCGCACCCATGCTACCACTGTGGATCGGTGGAGCATACCCGGGCTCTGTGTCCGGTGAAATTTCGTGAAAAAGTTCATTTTCAGCCTCGTTTTGGTGGGGAGGGATGTGGTCCCAAGGGCGTGCACAGTCGGTTTGTTTCCTACCCCACCAGCCCGACACGTGGTTCGGGCACTGTGTCGCGTTCGCCATTTCGGCACAGTCGTGATTCGGTAAAGTCGAATGTCGGTCAAAAGTCGACTCCGGTGAAAATCGAGAAACCACGTCATGATTCGGTGAAGTCGAATATCGGTCAAAAGTCGACTCCGTTGAAAATCGAGAAACCATCAGTGCAGCCCATTAGCGAGGAAATGGGCGCCCCTGTGATGGCTCAGCCGCTGGTCTCAAACGGTGCAGATCGTGACGCTACTAACTGTACCGAGGTGACCAATCGTGATTCGGCAAAGAAACGGTGTGCTATTGTTGGTCCAGTGGTTCGCTCTAGTGTGGACCAGGCCTTCGAATGTGTCAAACCTGTGCCGGAGCGTACAGGTGACAACGTGATCAACGAGCGTGATCAACGGTCGAATCGTGTCAAGAACGTGAACGGTCGATCTACGGTCACCAATCCACATGTCGATTGTCAAGTGACCAGTCGCATTCGAGAAGAGGTACCGGCGAAACGAGAATCGACGTGCCAACGAAGCGACAAAGAGAACTCGGTTGAGCATGAAGGCTCGTGTGTGACATTGAAGAGTCACAACGGACACAAACCGAAGATGAAGACAAATGTGAAGAAGAAAATGAAGAAAAGAAAGACATTGTTCTGAAACTGAAATGAACAATCATCGTATTACATGCAGTAACTTTCAGTCCATGTAATCATTTCTGCTTTGTGTCGTAGTTCACCAAACCAAATCTTTCCTCACTCTATTTCAGTATTTGCCTTGCCTGGAGGGGGAGGATGTAGTGACAATTCATGCACGTGAACTTCAGTGGTATGTTGTGTCTGAGCTACAGCGCATGACTTTGTGATAAGAGCGTATTTCTCTTGCAAACAGCCTAGCATGCACAGTTGGGAACTTGTGGAACTTGTGTGTATACATTGTGACGAAGTTAGATTCAAGTCAGCTTGTGTTATATTCAACGTGTGTGTATTCGTATATCCGACCCGATATTGTGTATATTCAATACCGACCACTCAATATACCTGGACAGTATAAACCTCAACACCATGCCAAGGGGACTCTACCCATCGTCACAATAAACAAAAGGAGACAACAGGGAGGGGGAGCGAAACAACCCCCCGCCCCTGGGCGGTGGTGCTGCGATGCAACAGATGCAGCAGCAGATTGCTTCGTTGCAGCAGCAATTGCGCCAGCAGCAGCCACAGCAGCAAGTTATTTATCCGCCACAATCACAACAACAACAGCCGCAACAGCGGGCGCAGTTTCCGCCAGCGGGCTACCGAACGAAACAGGTGTACCAACCATTGCCGGCTGGTCAAGCGCCAAATGTGTCAGGTGCGGCTGGACCAAGTGGCTGGGGCCAACAAGGTCCTCAGGGTCCGCCCGCGATGGGGCGCAGTAAGCGTGCCAAACAACAGTCGGCATCGCGTGAACCGGAAGAGGCACGACCGAGCTCAGCGAAACGACGTGACCAACGTGGTGATCGTTCAAAGTCGCGTGATCCGCGATTTGGACGCGGTGGTCATCAGAGTCGTCGTGATGAGCATGATCAGGGTGGTGCTGGCATGGCCTCGGGCATGCAGCACTAGAACGTGACTTGTGTGGTGTGAAAATCCACACGTGCATAATGCGTGTGGTGGGGTGCATAAGGCCCCTTTATAAATCCATGCGTGCATGATGCGTATGGTGAGGTGCATAATGCCTCTTATCCGCATTTCTAATTTTTATGGTTTGACTTTTTGTGCGCAAATTTTATTTCCACATTTCTATGGTAAGATTTGTGATGTTTCACTCGCGACAAAGTGTCAGCGGGTGATTACCGCGTTTTTATTTTGTGTGATGACTTTGTACGGTGAATGTACACTTTTGAATGGTTTGATGTTTCAAGTCATCCAGGGTCGGGGCACAGGAGACACTGCAGTCCCCTGGTAAAACCGGTGCTTGTTCGCACAGTTTGACTTCGGTTTTACACTTTTGTATTGTGACCCTGCCTAGTAAGAGGTAAATTGCCCTGTTTATGACCATTAAGCTTACGGCGATGTAAGCTCGGCGTTGGTCGCTTTGTTTGACTCCCTGTTTGACACAGATAACCATTCAACAGCACGGCTCGTTTGTGTGATGGCGAAACGTTGATGCTATGTTCGGTGTGCGCGACTCGTTCCTTCTACGACGCTGGCGTCGTGCTGTTCTGGCGGTCACCGGACAGGACTACTTCACCTGAGGTGACAACCTTCGAGGGGTTGGCTAGTCGTCTACCCAGCTTGCCGTCCACCTTCGCTGCCGAAACCGTCTCCATCGTGGATCAGCCTGCGCCTATGGGCTAGCAGCTGCTCTATTATCGGTCAGGACTTAAACCGATACGAGCGGTGTATCACCTGCGGGTGTTCGTCTGGGATTTGGGGTGAGTAACTTACATCCCTTGCTTCGGCAAGGTGCGGTGAAACCCACCTCGGTGGCTGGTGAAAACCCGTATCCTGACTGCTATATCCGCGCGACTACTTCATTCTATTCAAATTCCATCTTCATCGCTGGTGTGCTTGTACTATTCAAATCGCCGTCGGTGCCATCTGCGATCCCTAACTCTCGACGGTTTCTTCAAGGCCGACTCTAACTATGGCCGGGTGGACACGAACAGCAAGTTTATTCAACATCATCGATCAAATAAGGTCATTTGAAGGAACTGGTGCGGGGAGATGTGACATTGGACATATGCCGTCTTCACATCGTCGTCAAACAAACTGTGAGAGTCGTCTGCGAGTGTGTTGACTGTGGCTGAGCATGGAAATTCAAATGGATGGCTCAGCGATGGACTTTATCGCCGTTTCCTTTTTTCTCTTCTAATTCGTAAATTCTCCCTTCTCGTAATTCAGTTGCCTTTTTGAGTTTCGTCGGAGACGTTTGGAGTCGCGATATATTTTATATTATATTGATATTTTTTGCCGTTGATTCTATCTTTCATTCCTTTATTTCCGCTATTCGTTATTATAGCGTAAAGCGTGCTGTTGAAGTCGACTTCGGGGTGCTTTTCGTGCGATAAGTGAAAGCGAAACAGCCAGCTCGATTGCTGGGCTTGTCTTATCGGTTTTTGTGCTTGCTTGCCTGAGACCGTTTGCTTGTGCTTCTTTATTGTAGGAAGCGGGTGACTGGAAAGTCACCAGGATCAAACCGCGCCGTCCGATTTGCCATCGCGAGGCGTGTGGATTTTGGTCCGGGGCTGACTTGCGCGCTGAGACGGTCACTTCGGCGTGACTCCTGTCCATCCGGGTGCGTTGCTGAAAGCCTGGCGAGTGGCAGAAGGTGGCGTGCTCAAGTGCATCTGCCTCGTCGACGAGCTCCCTAGGGCTTCTTCACACTTCGTCCGACAAGGAAAACACACATAATCAAGTCACAAAAGTGACTTGTCAATTAAAGTTGCATTTTTTCGCGATTTTGCGCGTTTTTTAGGCAAATTTGGTAAAAATTTCACCGAATCTGAGACTTTTTAAAAAAAAAATTTTTTTTTTAAATTTTTTTAAGACACTTTGACTGAGAAAATCGAACGCTGTTCACACAGTCAGGGTCAAATTTGGTCGATTTTGAGTTTTTGCCATGAAAGCATTCTATGGTAGGTAATAGCCCACATACAAAATATTTTTTGAAAACTCTCCGTCTAAGTCGAGATATGGCCCACACAAAGAATTTTTCCCAAACGCCGTAATCGAGCCAAGGATAAAAAATTCAATTATTTAGTTTATTTAGTTTAGACTATTTAGTCTCTTGGAGCATGTGGCATTTTGGGGTGTACACCCGGTGATTTCGTCTCTAACGACTGGCCCGGATCACCTAAGCTGTCAGGCGTTACGGGCCGAAACAGCAACGTGTCACTGGTCTTGCGCAAAGGCGTGCCCTCAAAGCACCTTACCGTCTGACCAATAACATTGGTATTTCTTGCTTCAATGCAGCCCTCAAGGCAACCCAGACGTTGAATGCAAAATGACCAGTGCACGTTATTTGCCTTATGTTTCAATGGGACTATTTAGTCTCTTGGAGCATGTGGCATTTTGGGGTGTACACCCGGTGATTTCGTCTCTGAGACTGGCCCGGATCACCTAAGCTGTCAGGCGTTACGGGCCGAAACAGCAACGTGTCACTGGTCTTGCGCAAAGGCGTGCCCTCAAAGCACCTTACCGTCTGACCAATAACATTGGTATTTCTTGCTTCAATGCAGCCCTCAAGGCAACCCTGACATTGAAAAAATTCAAACTTACATACCTTCCGATAGGAGCTGAATTTTACCACACTTTTTCAGTGGCTGGTAGACAATCGCAATGGTAAACATATTGTGTCACAAAAGTCCCGTAATCGTCATAGGGTGACCCAAAAAATACAGCAACGTTTCCCAAAAAAATGATTTTTTGGCCAAATTCATCGTGCGGCAAAACTCAGCCTTCCAAACGAATAACAAAACGGCCCCCCCCCCCCATCCCCCCAGTCACTACACTGGCCCTATGTACTGGAAATTTATCCTCTGATTCTTCGTCGTTTTTTTCCAAAATGTAAAAAACGTTTCTTTCGCAGCTATATAACAGCGCAGATCTTCGTTGGAAACATTTGGTCTTTTTTCCAAAGAAAATCGTCACAATGTCTTTTCTTAAATTTTTGTGACACCGCAGCTGTCGCATCGTCAATGCTGCAAAATCAAATGAAATTTGGAAAACAAAAAAAACCTGAAAATGGACTACCACTTGAAAGCTTGAAAAAATGAAAGTTTAGTGGATTTAGATCGCTGAACTGCCAATTTACTAGCTTTTCTGGCCTTGGTACAAAAACTTGGCAGCTTTTAGGCCACCAACTTTGAAAGCTTTACTAGTTTTTCAAGAAATTTAGTGGCCAGGAAGCTGGTCATTGATGTCGTTGGGAGAAGGGGGTCAATCCGGTATCTGGATTCTTTCACGCAGGGGTATCCGGTGTCCTGACTTTTGTCCACGGGTATCCTACGCTAAAAATTTTCCCAAAACCGTGAACATTGACCATTTTTACCTCAAAAATGCTCGCTTGCCTATGCAAGCGCAACCACTAAAATGGCCATTTTTACGTTTTCAGTACGATTTTGCTAAATTTTCCTCTAAGAAAATTCACCTTTTTGAACAACGCCCGTGGGTGTCCAAGGTTTTTTTTATTTTGGGGGCAACCCCCTGTGGTGTCCGAGATTTTTTATTTTGGGCATCCGGTAGGTATCAGAAAATTTAGGATTTTGGATATCCGGTATCCAGAATTTTTGATTTCCCAACGACACCACTGAAACTGCTAAATTTGGTCAAGAAAGTTCACGATCGATTAGCACCCACAGCACAAAAAAGCAAAAAGCAGAAAACCCACCGAACAAATTTGATCGAGTCTCGTCGTACATTCACCAGGCAGTTCAGACTACGCACCGGTTCCGCAGATCGGCTTGGCGGGTATGGATACTAAAAAAATGAACACAACATGCACGAAATTTTTTTATGATCGATCGATAGGCCAAAAAAGCAGAGATCTTATCACAACCGGCCCGGTTTTCAGTGTTGGACCACGCAGCGGGGCCGAAAATTGGCGGATCGGAAAGGTCCGGTATCACAAAAATTTAAGAAAAGACATTGTGACGATTTCTTGGAAAAAAGACCAAATGTTTCCAACAAAGATCTGCGCTGTTATATAGCTGCGAAAGAAACGTTTTTTACATTTTTGGAAAAAAACGACAAAGAATCAGAGGATAAATTTCCAGTACATAGGGCCAGTGTAGTGGCTGGGGGGGGGGGGGGGGGGTTCCCCCCCTAAGGAGTAGGTACCTTGCAACCACCCCTTGGGGGGGGGGGGGGGATGGGGGGAAGGGTAGGTACCTTGCAACCACCCCGGAGGGTACCTTGCAACCATAAATTTATGGTTTTTATAGGCAAAAATGGGTGTTTTTCGACCTCAAAACCCCAAAAATCGCGCGCTCCGCGCGCAAACCTCCATATAATAGCTATTTTGGGCAAATTTTCGGCCAAAATGCAAAAAAGTACCATTTTTTCGGCCAATTTTGCAGAAAAAAGCATGCAAAAAACACCCATTTTTAGGACCCCAGGGGTACCTTGGTTGGTGCTGGTGGCTGTTTAGGGGGTACCTTGCAACCATCTGGATCCATCCCCCCCAAGGGTACCTTGCAACCATCTGCCTGCCACTACACTGCATAGGGCTAAATCACAGGTGTGGGCTACTTTGACTTCAAAACTTGCTCTTAAATTCAATACATCGAAACCGTCTGGTAAAGACACTGGATTTTAGAGGTTTTGTGCTTTCAATAGCACTCCGCACCGCACATTTTGCTCTCAAAAAAGTTGAAAAAATGGGGTCCAATAACGCCATCATTGGGGAAGTCCGGGGAAAATTTGGGCCGGTTTTTTTCACAAAAATTTATTTTCGGTTCAAAAAACGGTCCAGGTTTTTTCGGTTTAGCTTCCATCAGTGCAGTGGCAGGCCCATGTGTGGGAGGTAAGTATGATGCGGGGTTGGGACCGGAGGCGTTGGTCATCCAAAAAGGCGAAAAAACACTGTTTCTGTGATTTTGGCCAAAAAATGAGGTAAAAACTGTATTTAGGTTTTTACGGTAGGTACCCGGAAAAATTACCGGTAATTTATTTCTCCCAGAAAATGTGTTTTTCGTCTGAAAATGGCGAAAAATTTTCATCGGGGTTCGAACCTATGTTACAAAGTCGTTTTAAATACCTAGGCCTCAAACAGCTGAAGGCGACCCCGCCGGCCAACCCGGCCCGCCCGCCCCTCGACAGTTTGGACCGAACGGAGCCTCAGCCCGGCCCGGACGGACGGGGCGGGCTCGAACAGAGGGAGACGACCGATTCCCACCTCTGCTGGAGGTGGATGCAACCAGTGTGGTGGCAGGCCAATCGACCCAAGATACCCTAGGGGGGGGAAGGTTTCGGACTTACTCGAGATACCCCCCAGAGGCTACCCAAGATACCCCTATGGTCCGTCAAAAGGCGAAAAAAGGCCGTTTTTTGCATGCAATTTTACTGCAAAATTGGCCTAAAAATGGGTATTTTTTGACATTTTTGCCGAAAATTGGCCTAAAATGACCATTTTTTGGGTGTCTGCGCGCGGAGCGCGCGATTTTTGGGGGTCCCGAGGTCGAAAAACACCTATTTTTGCCTTTGAAAACCATAAATCTACTTACTCGAGAGACCATTTGGGGTCGGCCCGAGATAGATCCCCCCTTCCCCCCCCCATCCCCCCCTAAGGGTTGACTCGAGATAGATACCCCCTTAGGGGGGATCCCCCCCCCATCCCCCCCCCCCAGCCACTACAGTGGATGCAACAATATGGCCTCTGAGGTCCGTGGTGAACGATTAGTCAGAGTGAGACCCCTGCATCTGCAAAAAAAGTCGCCCTTTCCTTCAACGCACCGGCACGGCATTCGGTCCAATCCAGTTGAGATCGGTGCTTTCGCCGAACAGGAACGATTCCGGTTGCATAATCTCGAATCGCTCGCCGCCCATGATGAAATGCGCGCCGAAATACGAGCCATCGTGTGTTTTGGCCGGATATCGATAAACATCAACATTGGGGGCGGCGGGCGGCGAATGCTGATAATCGTCATCGGCCGATCGCGTTGCATTGGTCACCAAATTGCCCATGGAAAGCAGGAATAATGCCGCAGTAACCTATGAGTAAAAGAAAAATGAAAAAAGGATCCTCTTCGGAGAATTTAACTAACACAAAACAAATTTTGTCATTCATCGGCCGTCCGCGTCCGTCTACCGTAAAAACCCCCTAAATAGAAGGGGGTTCCAGTGAATTAATAGAGGCCCCCCGGTATAGAGCCCCCCCCTTAGCTACCCCCCCTATACTGTATATTATACTTCTTTAGTGTACTCCTCTTTCTCCTCTTTTTTGTTCACACCCATCTCCTCCTCCTCGACTATACACACTAAAATTACTACAAAAACATCCTCCTCATTTTCGGGGTTTTTGGGGGCTCTGGGAAATAACAATTTCACGAGAACAAAAGACCCCCCAAAACCCTAATTCACTGACCCCTTTTGGGGAGCTGTATTACGAGGGGGCTCGCCGGAATAACCCCCGTAATACCCCAAAATATATAATAGAGGTCTATTTAGGTTTTTACGGGTAACACAAAACAAATTTTGTCATTCATCATCGGGCCGTCCGCGTCCGTCTACCGTAAAAACCAGAAGGGGGGCTCCATTTTGGGGGGCTTATTAATTCACTGACCCCTTTCGGGGGCTGTATTATGAGGGGGCTCGCCGGGGGGGGGGCTGTATTTGTATTCAGGTTTTTACCAGAGGTCGCACTCGGGCCGGCCCGACCTCGGGCCGGGCCGGGCCGCGAGTTTGGGCTTTTGGCTCGGGCCGGGCCGGGCCGGGCCGGAGATTTGGAGGGTCGGGCCGGGCCGGGCCGGGCACCCCGGCCCGAAGCTTCTGAAGTAACTTATTTTACTGAAAAAGTAGGGATTTTTTTGTCAAAAATACTAAAATTTCTGACGGATTCGGCAAGCAAGTGATCAGTATTGTCTCTCTCTATCTGACGACCATGTCATGGAAAACAATGTATTTTCAACCAGTGGTGTAGCTACCCAGGCGGGGCGGCAACCTACGGTACCACCAAAAATGTGGGACGGCAACCTACCTACTGTACCGGCCGGGCTAAGGGGGGAACATTGAAATTTTGAAAAATAAAGCTCTAGAAACGCTAATTTCGCGCGTAGCGCGGCGATTTATCGCCTATTTGGAGTGAAAAGTACCGATTTTATATACCATTTTGAGCCAAAAATCGCAACTTACTGTACTAGCCGCCGGGCGGCGAGCCTACCCTAGTGTACCAGGATGGGAGCGTCAACCTACCTACCTACTGTACCTAGGGGGTACCCCCACCCCTGCAACACCATTGTTTTCAACCAAAAAAATAGGTTCAAAAAAATCGCAAAGATTATGACAAAAATTGGGTTAAAATCTGAGCCAAAAATTTCGCGGGGCCGGGCCGGGCCGGAGATTTGGGGGTTCGCCCGGCCGGGCCGGGGCCGGAGATTTGGGGGTACGGGTCGGGCCGGGCCGGGCCGGGCCGGGGCTGGGGGGCGGGGCCGGCGCCGGGCCGCGACCTCTGGTTTTTACGGTAAAACGGTACCTTCTCAAGATTTCTATCTCCTCTAAACTAACCTTCTCTCTGCTAATCTCTTTCATTTATTTTTAAAAACGGATGTTCGAAAGAGGAGGAACACATAAAGCTGATGAGGGTTGGGTTCACCACACCAACCACTGCATTTGCCGCAACGCAACAACCAACACCGCAAACAGCCAGTAAAATTTTATTCGGGTTCTCATTAGGGCACTCATCTCACATGGTTGTGGGCTAGGGAGAGGAAATGCAACCGATAGTCCGATTTGCAAGGATAATTAAGGTTAGTAGCTAAATCCTTTATAATAGCTGTCTCAAAGTTAGGCGTTTTCTTTCAGTTCGAAGGTGCCGTCGTCGTTGAGTTTGGTGTATTTCTGCACTTCGGTGGCGACTTTGTCGAATGAGATGTATTCGCGTTCCTGACTGTCGACGTCCAATTTCTTTTTCAGCTTGTCGTACTGAAAAGTTCACAGAAGTTCTACTTCCTGAAAGCAGATGGAAATTGTTTTTGCTAAGACGATTTGGACTTATGTACGTCATGTTTACTGATGATCTTCCATTCGAGTTGTTTTCTGAGAGCGGCTTTGACGAGATCGCGCGATACATCGGTGCCGGCCAACGCGCCACGAGTGTGCTTCGCCACCTCCATACGATTATCGGCGTAGTCTGCAGGATAATTTTGTGAAAATTAAATATGTACGATGGTTTATTGTTTTGCCCGTCCATATTTTCCAGACACCTTCGTTCTCAATCAGCCAGTCGATATGCTCGCGTCGTTCCTTGACGTTTGGATCCTTCTTGACGGCGTCCCGCAACTCTTTTAGGAACGACTTCAGTTTCGGCACGTCGACTTCGGTCATTACATCGAGCGTGCCGCCTCCATCGCCCGAGTGCTTGTGATGTTTCTTCTTCTTTTTCTTCTTTTGATCGCTTTTGCTGTCTTTGGCGTCGCCTTTCTCGCTGCGACTGCTTTTCTCTTTGTCCTTCTCTTCTTTATCCTTGTCTTTATCTTTCTTCTTTTTCTTTTCGTCTTTCTCTTTGTGCTCTTTTTTCTCTTTCTTGTGCTTTTTCTTGTCTTTTTTCGGTTCGTCGTCACCGAACGCAGTTGCATCAACTGAAAGTTCCGCCGGAAATAATTAATTTCTGATAACAAGTGCAGCCACAATCAAACTGAAACTGACCGTCTCCCATTACGGTCGGCTTGTAGTGGAATGGTGATGATAATCGGCTGTGTGTTGTATGTTGTGTTTTGATGCAATGTGTGAAAATATGGGTCAAGGGAAAAGAAACTGTGCGAATGCAGTCGCTTGAGATTCCATTAAAGGCTAAAAGGCTAAAGGCAGTCCCCACCGATGATATCATGTACGGTACATAAGAGGAAATTTACGCAAAAATAGGAACCGATACCGATAGTCAAACTCGAACCGATATTGACTCTACATCAGATCGAAAGCCTAAGAGTCGCAAACAAATTCCACAATCAGTTTTTATTCATTTCCAGCTAAACTTTTAAACCCAAACCAAAATCGTGATCACAATACCCGAGCGCCGTCAGTTCTGTTTCACGCCTGATGTTCGTCTCAGTCAGATCAAGGAAAACTACTTGTTTTGTTACTCAAAATTTGTGTCAAAAGCCTAATCGGGGATAAATTTTCAGATTCTGCCTTGTTCTTCAGGGATTGTACTCGATCGGCAGATTCTTGCGGCGCACCATGCCATCACCCTGAAATAAAACGATCGCGAGTACGTTTGGCGTCTCGTTTGTTGTAGCAATGAAAAAACGATAGAGAAAGAACTCAAACCTGGAACCATTCGCGACGGAACTGCTTGGCGGCGCCCTCGGGTGCATTCGTCCATTCGAACGAGATGCGGTCGTTGTTGGTGTCGGCCGTCGCTGCAAATAAACGGATGTGGTCCAATATGAAAGAAGTTGGCTCGCAAATCACTTGCGCGTCAGTCTCGATCAACCAACCGAAGTTGAACGGCTCACACGAGATGGTGAGCATTTGCGCCTCCTTCGGGTCCAGACATCCGCAGGGCGGTTGGACGTTGATGCGCTGCATGTTGGTCGTCTTCAGCGCCCAGCCGATCCGATGCGCACCGTTGTTCGTGATGCGAACGTTGTACACCTTTGTGACGAATTAGTCAGTTAGATGTCTCAGATTTTGGAAATATGCGACGCATTGTAAAAAAACTAAATGCCTGCAAATACTACCGTAACCCGCCCGCACAGTAACCAACATTTTTCTCCGTGAACGGCGCATTGTAGACGATCTTTCTGTCTGGCTCGGTGATAATGTCGGCGGGCATCTGGGCAGACATGATGGCTGGATGGATTTGCGTTGGTTGGCGAAGAGATAAAGCTGTTGGAAGTCGCGATGAACGTCGAAATTAAGTTCGAAGAATGAAGAAAATTAAGAAAGTTCGCTGCTTTTATATCTGCTTCTTTACTCAGCACAGATATGCAAGCAAACCGCCCCCGGTGAACTGAACATATAGAGCGGCGTGGCACTTAGCTCGCTGAATGCGAGTTACTTGGTTGGTATTGGTCGCACAATGACTAATGGAGAATTTATCCAAAATTCAAAGGATCGACCCTGATTCAGGCTTAGCCACGCTCGACTACTGTTTAACCACTAAGCTACTTGTATGTCCGACAAAACATTTTCATCTGAAAATATAAACCAGCAGATCAACCACAACCACCAGCTGACAGCAACGTGGTTGTTTTACTGGTTATTTTCAGGTGAAAATGTTTCGTGAGAAATACAAGTAATTGAGTGGTTAACAGTGGCTGAGCGTGGCAGTTCCTGAATCAGGGTCCATCCTTTGACTTTTGGATAAATTCTCCATTAGTCATTGTGCGACCAATATCCGAAATAGAGATCTGAAGGACAGCTAAAATTAAACGTGCCTGTTATGAGTGCCGTCAACCAAGGTGTCTCATCAACCAGTTCATATTGAGATTTCTTCTCCACAACGGCAACACGGCCTTGGAAAAAGGTTTGAAAAGAAATTTACTGCGTAATCTGAAAAACTGTTTCCAGAAATACACCTAAAAAACCTCCAAAAAGGGGTCTGAAACAGCAGTGTAGTGGCAGGCCCATGTGTGGGAGGTAAGTATGATGCGGGGTTGGGACCGGAAGCGTGAGGTTCGCCGCGAACAAAATTGACGAAGTTGAAAAATTTAACTTTTTTGGCAAAATTTCAATGTTAAAATTTCGATCAGAACTAGTGATTAATTGATGCACAAAATCATTCGAAGCTCATACATGCCATTCTCAGTTTACTGCTGTACACCACACACGAGCAGCAACATCTTCTCCCGCTTCAAAGTGTTCGCGGCTCTGTTCGCGAGCAAATTACTTGTTGTTCAGTTTTTCTATGTTACTCAACTAAAATGCGTTTGTGCTCTTGTTTTGTTTCAGCAGATCAGACGTAACACACAGACTCCAGAAACGTTGCTAAATTACAGAATAGGGCTGCAGCGTGTGGCCTCACATTTTGCAGTTGTTCGCGCTCTCCGCGCGGACAACTACAATTCCACCTTTAGTGGTCAATCATCACAGCCCGAACCGTTTGTGAGACTGTATGCAAACTAAAGATCCGAAAACATCAAGATCACATAGGACAGAGATAATGTTAAATTTACTCCTCCAGTATATTTATTGCTGCAAGCACTATCCATGTTTGGCATTACACGGAAATCCCCATACATATACAGTAGTTATTAACGCTTCACTTATAAAACCACCGTATGTAAATGCACAAGGTCCCACTGAATTATTTCACATTGTTTTTTTTGTTTCCCCCGCAGTTTTGGAACTACGTTTTTTTTCAGATTTACATTCTCATCCTGTATCCTGACTTTTTGATTTCCCAACGACACCACTGTTTGGCATGCTATTCTATCCAGATAGCTGGCGCCAGTCTCACCTGGTGTCTGATTTCAACTTGTTTCTCTGCAAAAGTGAAAAGTGTTTTGTCGCGAAAACGTGCCAACGAAACCGGATAACGGACGAAACATCTCAGCGATTTGCTTGCACGCTGTCAAGTGTCGAATTCAAGTGGACTGACACTTGACATCATATTATTGGTCGATTATTTCGATCTTTGTATTCAGTACGTTCTATTCAGTTTTCTCCTCCTCCCCGGTCTCCTAGCGCACACTGTATGCACCTAATGTATAGTCCATCCACAAGCTCAGGTAACTTTCTCATGCTGCTGGCGGACTTGTTCCCTTCCTCCACGTTCTACTGAAAAAGAAATTGAGTTTCCGAAAAAAAAAACTTTTTGCCCCTAAATTGTGATTTTTATGAAATCCACCTGCTTTATCCATTTTAATTTAATTTTAAATTTAATCAAACTCAATCCTCTTCGACACATTCTATCGTTTTTATTCTTTTGAATTCTCTTTGATTAGAACACGGAGGAAGGGAACAACCAGCCAGCAGCAGCACAATGTGTCATGAGCTGATGGGTGGACAATACATGCTGTATATGTGCGTATGTATTGGTCGCACAATGACTAAATCAGAATTCATCTACCCTGATCTTCAGGTTCAACCTTAACCACTATGCTACTTGTATTTTTGACAAAACATTTACAGCTAAAAATAATCTAGCAGATCAACCACGTTGCCGCAGGCCTGAAACATTCTCTTTACAACATACTTTGTGTGCGATCACGCAACGCAACGTCATTGCCCCGTCACTTTCCCTCTTCACGATTCAGGAAAAAAATTTGACCAATTCTTATATAGTCATTGTGCGACCAATACCTGTTTGAAGAGCAGAATTCTCATTTTCCTTCGTGTCCTTACTATAGTCATCAACTAAAATAAACTGAAATGACACGCAGTCTTATAGTGTCATGGCTCCTGATTCTACTATGGTAAGACAAAACAGAACTTTGTTAGGAGGGCTTAGGTTGAATCCGGAAACCGGAATCCGGAATTATTTCCGGAAAACGCATTATTTTTGCATGTAAATTCTTGCGTTTTCCGGAAATATTTCCGGAACCTAGAAAGTTTGCATTTTGCATGCAAAGTATTTCCGGATTCCGGATTTAACTTAAGTTCGCCCTTAAGAAAGCAAAATACCGTACTGTTGTCATGATTTTCAAATTCGCGGCACAATTTCAGCGCGACCCAGTCAGGCATCAGCCAGAGACGCAGTGTTCAAGCGGCACAGATACTGGAAGCGCTGTTTGCCGACTACGATTCACGACAGCGACCGATGGGGACGAACGAAAGTGCACTCGGTTTGGAATTTGGAAAACAACTTCATAGTTTGATCTATAAAATTCTCTTTTGCCCAAAAAAAACTTGCGCTACGAAATAGACAGCGAGATCTTTTCAGACACAATGCAGGGCCCGGTGGTGGTTGTGGTGAACACAATGTTTCGATCCATACAGAACATTGACGATTTCAAAATGGTATGTTGATTTTTTGTGGACACTGGAAGTCTGAGTGCAATGTGTGGCGCTGTGGCGTGCAAAGCACTGTGTGTCTGGACGGTTGCATGGGTATAAGTGCAACTTTGAGCCGCAGCCAAACCGCGTTCCCGCAGCTCTGTTGGTTGAGCGACTGGCTGTCTGTCAGTTCACATTATTTTGTATTCCGCGAGTTTTCAGGCCCGAAGTTCAAGCCCGACCTTTTCAGGCCCAGTTTTTCAGGCCCGGCCGATTTAGGTTCAGCATACGCGACCTGTGCATATAGGCTTAGGCTCCTGCCGGGCCTGGGTCGGCTGGGTATGAACCTGTGCCCCGGGACTGAAACCGTAGCATAATAGGGCCACAAACACCACGACCTCTAACCTCGCTTTGTGCAACCGCGGTACATTGCCACAAGCAAAGCGCTCACTGAAGAATGACAGCAGAATTCTGCAGGAATACAGCGCGCAGATCAGCTACCGTGAACAGTGGATGGACAAAAGACTGGCATTCGGCGACACTTCGATCATCAATCGACTCAATCTCACTTCGGATATGCAGCTGCCGAATTTCATCGTCATACCGCAGCAGACGGGGCCGAACAAGAAACAGGATCTCTGGATGCCCGATACCTTCTTTCAGGTATATTTTTTTTAATTTGAACAATAAATCTGTTGGAGGGAAGGGCAGGCAACCTCTAGCCGCCCTCCTGAAAATGGATCCGTCCCACGAGGTCTACTACGGCTTTCTATCTATTTGGTGGAGTGTGGTATTGGCAGAATTATGGGCTTATACTAGTGTTGTCAACGTGTCTGCCTGGTTTCGTGATGGATGTCCGGTGTCGCCAAGGCACCGGCTCTCACCGCATTACTGGCAGTTGCGTTGACACTAGCAGCAGTAAGGATTTATATGTATACCAATGGCGCCAAAAACCTGACAGAGCACCATGTTTCAGAACGAAAATCGAGCACAGAAGCACGATATCAACAAACCGAACGTTATGATCCGAATCTATAAAGACGGTGGTATTCTGTACAGCGTACGGTTAGAGAAACCACGAATTTGTTGCTGTAATAAATGTAAAAACACACTTTCGGCTCATACCAATATTGTCAACGCAATTGCTTGTGTTTCATACAGGCGCAGCTGGATATGGCTGTTGTCGTTAACGCACCAGTCGTGCTATCCAAGTGTGTTATAGCAGTGTTTTTATGGACTAAATTTAGGTAACATGGCACCTAAAAATTGAATCCTGGCACCTGAAATTTTTGAGTTTAGGTGCCAGCGGCACCTAAAGTTTTACGTTTTTTTCAGTGGTTTGGCCGTAATTCAGGTGCCAGAATTGTTTGGCGCCTAAAAGTCTTAAATTTAGGTGCCGGTGGCACCTTATCTTATTTGAAATAAAAAACGTGTTATAGTAACCCTGTGTTAGTTCCACCGCGGTCATTTTTAATGCTGCTGTCTTCGCGAGCAGTACGCGTATGCGTCCCACATGTGTTGTACAGCAGACAAACCCAGCCAGCCAGCTTTGTTTGCACACACGAATCACAGGCAGTTGCGTCGACAACAATAGCATTAGCAAAAATTCCTTCAATTTTTCTGCACAGTCTGTCGCTGGTCCTATCCTGCCCGATGTATCTGCACCGGTACCCGATGGACGTACAACGATGCACGTTGGAGTTTGGCAGTTATGCGTACACAACCGAGGATATTGAGTACCAATGGAAGGATGGTGCGTGTCTCGGTCGAGAACCGGAATAAAATAATTCGCCGCCTTGATGTGTCAGGCAAACCGATTCAACTGAAAACCTCAGTGACCGCGAGCATGCCTACGTACGAATTGATTGACGTCAACACGGATGCATGCACTAGTTGCACCAACACTGGTTCGTCTGGGCTTATTATTCGTCGAAACCACTGAGCGATACCATCAAAAAATGGTCGTAGGTCAGCGCATTGTTTCTTGCTCCAAATTAGCGATGTCAGTCCCGAATCAGCCTCGATAGAAAAAAGTCAAGCCGTGACCAAGGCAGGCCCTGTCCGACCTGATTCCATCATTAAGCTTGGACATCGGCAGAAAGAACAAACTTTTTACCAAGTAAAAAGTAAAATTAAGACCCTACATTGTCGGAATCTAGCCTGATTTCTCCAGGTTGCTACGGCTGTCTACGCATCAACCTGACCCTTCGTCGTATGATGTACTACTATTTGTTGCAAGTCTACCTGACCACGACCATGATAACCATGTTGAGTTGGGTCGGCTTCTGGCTGGATCGGAGTTCGGTGCCCGCCAGGGTCACACTGGGTGTCACTACGGTGCTCACCATCACGACGCAGGTATACGTACATATGCAGGCAGGGTTGGAAAAAATATTTTTTTAAACGAAATTTTTTTTGCATGATGCAGGACTGCATATTTTGCCGTTAATGGTCGAAATTGTCGAAAGCGCCACCGCAACCCGGTGGCGGTTGCGCGACAGTGCATGTATTTGCTATATCTGACGCTCTCCAACTCGGTGCGTAAATTCCCTTTTATTCCCAAAACGCTCGTGCCTTGAACGAACCACCCTGCTGGTCGCGTAAGCACACGCACCAAAATGAGGTCAGCCAGCTGGAAGTCGTCATCGTGTTTGGGGGCGCAACTGCCCCAGGTGGCGGGGTTGCGCTTTCGAGAAATTGGGCCAATGTCATGTAAAAGTACCATACGCGCTTCGTCTAGGGCTGCGTCGAGGTTGCAAACGCACACACGCGCTTCAGTACTGTGTCTAAAACTGTAACCTTGTTTGCTGATGTTTCAGTCGAGCAGCATAAACGCCAAGCTGCCACCCGTCTGCTACACGAAAGCCATCGATATTTGGCTGATGGTGTGTTTAGCGTTCATATTCGGCGCACTGCTCGAGTTCGCTTATGTCACGTGAGTCTGGGACGAATTTCTGTTTGGCTTCCGATTTGGTGGTGTTAGGGCTTATCCACACACCACTTTCTAAGATAGCTAGAGCACCCAATGCACTTTCATAATCTTGTTTGATTCACAAATGCACGGTGTTCGTATCTTGGTGAATTCCCGTCGTCGTGGTGCATTTTCGGAAACACCGGTGCCAAATGGCCGCTGGTGCACCATAAAATAACCACCTACGTATATGGGTAACCGCTGAACTTTGTTTTTGGCCAAAGCGTTTAACGGCAGTACACCCGTGTTTTCGTGGTCACGTGACCACCTGCTGAGTTCCTACTGACGATGACCTGGCGCACCACCGGTCGGCGAGATCAAGATCGAGACGGGCAGCCAAAAAAACACGACAATATTCACATTTTACAGTTACGTGGGTGAAAAGGACGAGCGTAAATTGCTGGCGGAACTTTACGGCGAAGAGCACGCCCGGCTGCGGCACGCGATGGCACCCGTTTCGCCGACTACACTGGCCGAACCGAAAGTCTGGCCCACTGCCAGGCATGCGGTTGATAGCAACGCAACGGGTGGTGGCGATATGCAGATCGATGATGATTTTCTCATCAAGGTACAAAGCCCTAAACTTTCGTTTACATTGAGCCGCTGTATCAACTTTTCGGGCAAGGACATACAAGGACCATGTGTACGCCTTGCCCTGGGCAAACGTTACGTGCGCCGTATTTTGTCAAAGAGTGAGTTCATGTTTATTTTGTTCAGTCCCAGCCAGGCGTTGTATCACACTTTTGGATCGAAAACCGCAGCCATATACAAAACCGTCGTTTGCGGTGCACGTATGCCCATAAAGCACACATGACGCATTATTTTCACATCATGTTGTTTATTTCGACCAGAGTCAAAATCTTTTGTTGTTAGAAGTTGTTCTGCCTGTATGGGGAACAACTTTTTCGCTGGTCGAAAATATTGCATTGTCGGCTCGCGGTATTGCATTTACATGTGCTGCTTTGTCTTCGAAAGTTGATACAGGCGCATAATGTGCACATATCCATTGAAACATCAGCGATTTGTTGCAGCGTCTGGCGGCCAAGTCACACGAAGTTGGTAGCGACAACGCACACAGCAAAAGGTGGGCTTTCCAA
>JASAMV010003019.1:0-15234 GCA_030248065.1 Rhynchonema sp. JSB1_4
ATAAGCAAGAAGATATCCATGATACTTCATGGTTAGCGTTTACGCGAACGCGTATATAGCCAAGTTGTCGTTCGGAACACGACACGTGAACGACACGTGAAGTCAAGGGACATAAGTACACCGGTACTGACTGATTGGTCGGTCGAATGCAATCCGGAAAGCACTATGCGTGCAGGCGAGTCAACCTGCGTAAATGAGCAGTTCGGTTGATGTTCCCTTGCGTGACTGTGTTGCGTGAACGGTTGTTATTACGTGGTTAGCGATCGTTCGAGTGAGGGATTAAGTCTCTCCTTGTTGCGTGTGTCGTATAGTAAATTTGCATACTTTGCGTGTAGTAACTTTTCTTGTTTTGATAATCCTTCTATAATCCATACCTTATGTGTGTGATGTAACCTAACCTAACCTGACTGGATTTCCAGCTTTTGCAGATTTTCTAGATCAGGTACCGGAGAAGCTTGACTACGTCGCGGACCCGGTTACTAATTCAGTCGACAAGCTTGACTACGTCGCGCGTCGACTCATCGGTGTGGCTTGACTACGTCGTAGCACCGATGCATCATTCAAGCGGCGAGCCCATTCGTCGTGAAGTCGTGCCGGATGACAATTCCCGGAAGAACAAGCGAGTGCCGGATGTCAATTCCCGGTCGAAACCTGCCGATGACCGCAGCAGTCCGCCGAAGCAGAGACAGAGTCAGTCAGGCGGATGGAGAGGTCAGTCGGGCGAGGCAGTGCATCTGGTGAAACATCTATCCACCGATCACAGAGGGATCGGCATCGGTCACAGAGGGACCGAGTGGATGATGTTGGAGGAGGAGAATGATGTTTCGTTTATTGAGAGTTATACTTTTGGGTTTTTTTGGAACGAACCGACGGTCGGTTGAAGGACCAGAAGTCGGATGTGAAGGTCGGTCAGTGTGAAGAGCGCAATGTGAAAGTCGGCCAGCGGAAAGGCCGCAGCGAGGAAGTCGGTCAGCTCAAAGGCCGCAATGGAAAAGTCGGTCAGCTGGAGGACCGCAGTTGTGGTCAAGTGGACCAGTCAGACAGAACATTGTACCGCCCAGATGTGAACGCTGGACAGGCGCGGACGGCGCAGGAGGTCCATGCTGAGCTCTGGCGGACAGACGAGAACGCTAGACAGGCGCGGACGGCGCAGGAAGTCTATGCGGAGTGTTGGAAGGAGGAGATGGGGAAGGAGGCGCGAAAAGCGCAGGAGGTTTGTGTGAATGGAAAGAAGGAGACCGGAAAAGCGCTGCCGGCGCGTCAGGTCCGTTACATGAGTTCGGATACAGGAACCGGACGTATGCGAGTCCGTGAGAGATACAAGTCCGAGTCCGAGATGATCGGACAGAACACGATTGATCTGTACACGGTATCCGAACTCGAGAAAGACCAGTCACGCCAGGTGTTGTGGCGAGTGGACTGACTGAATGCACCCAAGTTTGGAGAACCTTGGCAGTTGTATGACGAAGTGGTCGACATCATATTCACCACGCATCGATACAGTGACCGTCTGTTGAAATGGTTGTATGCGGAGGAACTACCCCATGATCGATTGCTTGCTTCCCGAATCGCGGAGTATTTGAACGTGAACCCGCTTACCCAGGAACCTTTGTGCGAGTTTGGAGACCGGTATTCTACCGAGGCTCTCAGATTGTTTGAGATCGAGCAAGCACGGTCACCGAGATCCGCCAAGACGAGTCGTTTACTCGATGAATGGGGCGAGATGCTCGATAACCAGTTGCCGATACGAGTGCTACCATATGGAGACCGCCACAGTCCGGGCATGTCACTGCAAGAGGGTTCCGAACCCGTGACTTGTGGATTGTACAATGATATGTGTCGGAATAAGGACCCGATGTTGTCCATGCCGAATGTGCTTGAGAATGCGCTCAGAGAACGCACGCGGTATTTCGACCTACCCGAACTGGACTACCCAGTGCAGCCGCACACTGTATGTGTGACGACGCGTGTAGTGCCAGTCGAGAAAGCGCAAACCCTGTGGCATGGTGCCTCAGTTGAAGAGTGTACGAGCAGCCAACAGGATGAAGCAGGCTGTGGCACGCCTGAAAGTGCTACTGGAGGTCCCAACCAAACTGAACACGAATGCGAGTACGACGTACAGTACGAACCTATCGTGAAGTGTGTATACTTCGAACCGGAGGGAGAATTGAGGATGGCTGACTACAATCTCCGATTGGGTCATTTCGAAGGGGACGTGAAATGCCCGTCGATAACGGCTAGTCCGGTGGAACTCGTTCTGTCGCCTGGACCCGACGGAAGGATAGTAACGGCTGTTATGCGCGGTGGTTCGTTGAACACCGAACAGCACGGAACCCGCACCACTTATATGTATCTAATCTGAAGCCAAACAAACCATTTCCAACAAACCACACTCTATCAGTTTGACCCAAAAATGTTTCAACACACAACTTTTGAAACATTAGTGAGCGTGCAGCGTACCTTTGAAACGTCTCAAAGCAAGCCGCCATACATCCGCACATCGAATCTGATGCCAAACCTACCGTTTGAAGCACAAACTCAATTTCACCCAAACATGTTTCAAAAGCCAACTTGTGAAACATCAGCGGACACTTGTAGCATTTTTAAAACTGTTAAAGACAAGACGCCACGCCCACATATCCAATCATAACCAACCCAACCATTTCCAGCACAAACTCTGTTTCACCTAAAAATGTTTCGATTTGCCATTTTTGAAACATCTGCGGGCACGCGTGTCAATATCTGAAACACATCACCGCACGCCCACGTGCACAGTCTGATGCAAGGCGACCATTTCCAGCACAAACTGAATTTGACCCAAAACCACACTGGCGGACCCAAGGGCCCACAAGATCCCTGGCCCCCTTTGGTCAAAACGGAAATTTCGGAGAAAAGAAGAAAAAAGGACCTTTAAATCGCAGGGTTGTTATACTCTACACTTCAAAAGTCCAAAAATCGCACGCTTCGGGCGTCAGATACACCTGGAAACAAAATGATTTTTGAAAAATCAAACATGCACTGGATAAAAATGACTTTTGGGATTTGGCCCCCTTGGCCGCAAGCTGGATCCGCCACGGCTTCACCTTGTGAGTGCTACATACTATACCAAAGAGCCAAGACCTGTATACTGTACGTCTGAGGTGGCCATGAATGAACTAACACACAATGAGCAGCGGTTAAAACATGCCGGTCGTCGATTAACACGCCGGCGCACGTCTTTTTACCGTAAACTGTCCATATCCGTAAAAGTACGTGCCATGGCCATGCGCCAAATTCAGCGTTCTCGCCATCTGCTTTTGGAAGATCATGTTGATTTTTAATATCCTGACCAATAATTATTACACCGAACCACTAACTGATGATCAACATTGCCGTGTGACGTTTCGTTTGTGGATGACTACTCGATATGTTAGGCGTCCGCTCACCGCAACGAACTGCAACAAATTATCCCACCGGGATTAACCGTAAGTGCAGCCAGCTTGCGGTCTTGCAACGTTATATCATGCTTTTCCTTCATGTGATCGGGAGCATTATCCCGCGTTATTCCATTGGTTTGGAAGAGAATTTTTGAAAAACTTACGTGTTAGGCGTGTGCTACAATATGCACGTGTTTGTGAGTGCAAGACCATTTCGGAAGCATCCCTCGAACGAACCTTTTCCTGAAGCATCGTTCCCGAGACTTATTTGCCACAAGATCAGCAGGTGAACACAAATCAGTGAATGGATGAGTGTCATTCTGGCGACGAGCGATCACAGTGCAACTGATGCATATATTCAAACGATTTGTGTTAATCAATAAAAAATGCTCAACAAACTTCTTCAAACCAACAAATCTTCTTAAAATATCTTCCGCGACCAGCAACGATCGCATGATGTCTTTTTGCCATTCGGTGGCGTTTGTGACGCGGTTAACCCGTTGTGCCACACTTAATTACGTTCTGTGTCACGTGTTATGTGCCAACGAAGAAAATGACATTTATCGGTTCGTGCAAACTGCGGTTGGTGAATGGATGACGTGGTTATGTTTGTAACACAAAACCGGTGAGTTTTTTGGTTCGGATCAAATTTTGGTCGAATGTTCGGACCAAACTTTTTATGAAACACCACTTTACGCCACTTTTGTGTCATGTGCTCATATCTTGTGCCAAAACACCTTACTTCTTTGACCGGAAGATCTCAAGTACTGGAAAGTATTTGAAAAAAACGGTCTTTTCGGAAACGAAAAGATAAATAACAGTACTTTACGCAAATATACTGTAGTTATGTTTGTTTGTTAAAATTTTTGTTGGTTGGCAACAAGTTTCTGGCCAAGTAATTTGTGTTGCTGCACAAGTGTCGGAGATGGTCTTTCGCTCGTGTTGATTGGCAATTCATTAATAAAAAAATGTGCACCTAATTATTATTTGGAGTGCTCGCCAACAAGCCAGACTTCAGTCAGATACTGGCGAAATTTGGCAGGAATATGAATTCAATAATTTCTAATTTTAAATCTAATAATGTAATAGGCCATCCCCAATTGATGTTTGCTGCCTGATTCTCCAAGGCCGGAATATTAATGAAATTCAGAAGATTACATGCTGCGAATTCTATGCGTGACAAAACCTGTGCTGAAATGTGACGGGGGAGGTTTTGCTTGAGACGAACAATAATGAAGTGACAAAGATGGGGCAGTCTGAGCGGATGTCCTTTTTCACTGCAAAGTTATGCAGCGGTTTTGAAGCATGAAATACCCGCGGAGGACGTATTTGATTAATTTTTTTGTAAACGTTTGCTTGAAATAAACACATTGTGTTTTTCTATATCTGTGCGAAGATTGAAAACGCTTCCGAAAGCACAAAAACTGATTCGTTCCCAGTTGGCATCACTGGTTAGGTGCAAACATGCAGCTCCATTGATTACTGCTGCCGCATTGAATATATGTAACTAAAAAATGGAACATGTCACGCAAATAACCCATGAGCTGTGTACCTGTCGCAGCCCCATTGTCTGTCACTACGTTTCTCTCACAAAATACAGTATGTAGCTGCATCCATTTCGCATTGAGATCGCGCTGCAATATGTGAAGCATGCGAATTTGACATACATACGTTACTGTACTGTATTTTAGGGCACAAATTTGATACCAACAGCTGTCTCATCAACCGGTATATCATTTTTTGCAACTCCCGTCAATGAGCAGCATATCGAAAACGAGCGAAACTCACTGTAATTTATTTCGGTCAGTACTGTTGCCCAACTAATAACAGTTCTGCTTTTATGGTTTCCAACTACTGTTTATTGCTTCCCATCGAGTTATGATTACTTACATATGTGTGCGCTGTTGCATTGTTTTAGATTCTTAGGTATGTATACTTGTTGCTTGACTTTTGCACCTAACGGTATGGACAACGGTCAACTTATTATATGTGGTCCGCACGAGAAATATATTTTCTTCAGTCCGTTTGTATGCCAGCTGACGTATAAAGCCGCCGGCGATAAGTTCGTGTAGCTGCTGGGTGTAATCTGTAGCATATAGAATTTGTTATTTGCATGATACAGCTCCAAGGTTGTTGCGTCAAGGCAGCAAGTCTGACACCTCATAACAGCCAGCACAAGCTGGCGCGTTCCACGAGTTTGTTAGTTTATCGCACTTGTTCGTGCAGTCCCAGAGAACAAAACACTTGCATGTTTTCACATTCGTGCGGTATATTTGTACGTACACACTGCGTAGAGCTTGTATAGCTTGTCATTGCAATGTGAGGGAACATACTGTATGTACATGTACCGTTGGAAAACATCCTGAGAGCGTATGTCACGCAGGGTTGGGCAAAAAAACGACGGCGTTTTTTCTTAAAAAAACGACGTTTTTTTGAAAAAAAACGCCTGGGTAGTTTTTCGTTTTTTTTAAATCCTGAATTTCCTTGATTTTCCCTGATTTTTCAGGGAAAGTACCCTGATTATCAAGGAAAATCAATTTTTTGTTCCGTTTTTTTCAAAAAATTTTTGACCAATTTTTACTTTGTCGAGATACGTCGATATACGGAGTTTGACTTTCAGTGATGACCCCGGCCAAAGTTGGTCCCATGATGCGGGTCTGATATGGGATCTTAGCAACTCGCTAGAAAAGGGTTGAAACCCGTTTATTTTGCCTCAGAACACATAGAATCACTTCATTTAACCACGTTTTCTTCCCAACATGAGCGTTTTCCAATTTTTGGGGGCATGTTTTGGTCATCTGGGCGTTTAAAAAAACGTTTTAAAAAAAACGATTTTTTGAAAAAAACGTTTTTTGCCCAACCCTGATGTCACGCACAAATTTTAAGCTCCTTGGAGATTCGCTATCTCTAGGTAGAGGGACTTTTCGTTCCAGAAAAAGGTTTATTTTTGCAGAACTTGGAATGACCGGTGCAGAAACTCCAACTGAGTTGAAGGTCAAGTAACACGTGGACAGGATTCAAATTCAAATTTTATCTGCAAGCTTACGCGAAGACCTTCACAAGATCCGGAAAAACCCTTAAAATAAAACAGTGTTAATAACAAAGAATGTGAACATGAATGAATAAACGACAATGGAAACGCACCGGTGAGATGAGACCAACCAAACGAGCCAAACTAGCACAACCAACACACAACAACGGCAAATTCAGCAACGGATGACGAGAACGAGAATACGGTTTTAAATATTGATGATGATCTGAAAGCAGCAACCCAGTGACTGAGGAGATCAGTCAACGACGGCTGAAAATTTTGAGTTAATGTGGCAAGAAACTACGTCTCGACCACGTGAGTTTAGTTTAGTTTTAAAGGCCGCAATTGAGGCAGCAGAGACGACGCCCTCTGGTAGCCTGTTCCAGAGGTCCACGACACGATAGGCCCAGTACCCGGACAAGTCCGCACCCGCGCCATGGACTCGACACAAACTGTGGGAGTGCCCTCGGGTTGGGCGGCCGGTGTCACGAGATGGAAAGAAGGATTCCTTGGTTACCCCAGGTATGTGACCGTGAATGACCTTGTACACAAGCACAAGATCGTTCACGGTCCGGCGATAAATTAGGGGGTCTAAATTTAGGGCATGCAAACGCTGTTGGTAAGACAGAGTCTGCATGCCAGGTAAATAGTAAGTGAACCGACGTTGAATTTTTTCAACGTTTTTAGCTAAAGTGACATTTTGAGGGGACCAAATGGACATGGAAAATTCCAGTAAAGGGCGGACATAGGCCAAATAAAGTTTTCGGAGGAAGTCGAGATTTCGACTGTGAAAGTTTCGGCGGATGGTCTTCTCCATTCTGCTGGCGTCAGCCACAATTTTACCAATATGTGACTCAAACTTTAAGTTTTGTTGGTCTATTAAGACACCCAAGTCCCGGACATGGGGTGGTGAAATAATCTGCTCATTCCCACAAAAATAGACAGGGGGGACTTGGGGGCGATTCCCAAGCCTTACTGTGACGCTTGGATTACAACAGCTTGCTCAATAACTTATCTATACTACTAAAACAGGAAGACGGTATGTATGTATTTATGTCTGTGTGTCTGTGGCCCCCTCCCTCGTAAGGGCGGACGGGTCAATTTTCACGGGTAGCTTTGGGTATGCTAACGGGTCTTCGGGGGGGGGGGGGGGCACGGCACAGGCGCGGCGCTGTAGCCGGGCCGTAGGCACGGGTCCCGTCTAGTCATCACAACTTCAGTCGCTAAAACCATCGTTTCACTCGGTGAGGGTGCGAAACGCTCCAAAAATCGACCATATTTTTCGAGAACACGAGCTTGTCCCTTAATTTTGAGACCGCGTTTGGTGCTGCAGAAATATGAATGTTATGGGGCAATAGAGCATGGTCGAAACTATCAGAAAATAAGGTTTTTAAATTTTGAAACTCATAGCTATACATAGCTCCGTGACAGGCCTAAAAATCCAAGTGCTTTGGAGCAGGGTTAGCAGTGTGCGTCTATTTTTTCTAGTGCAGGGAATCTTAGACCGACAGTACTTTTACTGTGAAGATGGTTGATAGGGTGCCAACGGCAAACTGGGGACCAATTTGTCGTTTACTTTATGGAAGGATTCAGTATATGATAAAACGTTTACTGAAATACAACTAAAACGCCTACTGAAACGTTACATGAAGTGTTTACTGTCAACAGGCGTGTGAAGCTAAATGCGAGCCTAAACCACTGAGCCCCTGTTCGACGACAGCATGTGCATGAAAGTGGAGAAGGTGTTGACAAGCGACGTGACCATGATCTTGTGGGTGCGAGTGGTCATCGGTTTCGTCTACGCCACCATGATCATTGCTGCCGTCATAATGAACTCGATCGTTTTCGTACGTACATTTGCATTTTAGACGAGTAGAAATGTTTTGAACAACGCGATTAAGATGTGCAATGGTTTCGCAACCCATTCATGGATGCTTTGTTCTCGGAAATTGAAGGAAACTCTGGTCAAATAATAACTGGCATCCACGATAATGAAATTCCGCATAACTTTACCATTTCAGGATAACATGATATACATGCAATTTAGCGGACAATGAGATGTCTGTATCAGATAATATAAACTTTTGGCATTTATTTCAGCTGGGAATACTGCGATCCGGCCACTACCGTTCGCTGCATTGTGCCCTGATCGGCGTGCTATCAATCGTAGACATCGTACTCATTCTCACATCGGGCATATTCAAACCAGTGACTGTCATTGTCAAGAATTGGGTGTTTGGCGAATGGTTGTGCGTGATTATGCCCTTCTTTCAAGTGCGTATATAGGTGATTCACTCCTTTGTCAAACACTGTGCACCTTTTGGAAAAGTTTACAATGCATTCCCATTGAGACCAAGTTCTGCGCCACTGCAGGGTGTCGGCTTCTTCACGTGTGCCTTCGTACTTACGGCGCTGTCGACTCAACGAGGTTTTAGCGACTGATTTGTGTGGTGACTAGACGGGACCCGCGCCCCCGGCCTGCCTACGGCCCGGCTCCGCCCGCCTTGCCCCCCCCCCCCCAAAGACCCTTCGCGGTCCAAAGCTACCGTAAAATACCCGCGCGCCCCGGGAGGGGCAGACACACAGACGTAATATACATACCCGTCTGTTTTAGTAGTCCCCCCCCAAGAACTGTTAGCATACCCAAGCTACCCGGAAAATGACCCTCCCCCTACGAGGGAGGGGGCCACAGACACACAGACATAAATACATACATACCGTCTTCCTTTAGTAGTATAGATAAGTTATTGAGCAAGCTGTGTAGTCGGAGCGTCACGTAAGGCTTGAGAATCCCCCAGCCCCCCTGCTCTTATTTTTGTGGGAATGAGCGGTATTCACCACCCCAATGTCCGGGACCGGGTGTCTAATGAACCAACAAAACTTAAAGTTTGAGTAGCATATTGGATAAAAATTGTGGCTGGGGCCAGCGAGTGGAGAAGCACCGAAATTTCACAGTCGATCTGCGACTTCCTCGAAAACTATTGGCCTATGTGCTTTTTCATTGTCCCCTCAAAAATGTCACTTTAGCATACAAACATCGTGAAAAAATTGAACGTCGGTCACTTACTAGTTACGTGGCATGCAGACTCTGCTACCAACAGTGTTTGCTCCTAAATTAGACCCCCCTAATTTATCGCCGGACCGTGAACGATCTTGTGCTTGTGTACAAGGTCATTCACGGTCACATACCTGGGGTAACCAAGGAATCCTTCTTTCCATCTCGTACACTGGCCGCCCAACCCGAGGGGCACTCCACAGTTTGTGTCGAGTCCATGGCGCGGGTGCGGACTTGTCCGGGTACTGGGCCTATCGTGTCGTGGACCTCTGGAACAGGCTACCAGAGGGCGTCGTCTCTGCTGCCTCAATTGCGGCCTTTAAAACTAAACTAAACTCACGTGGTCGAGACGTAGTTTCTTGCCACATTAACTCAAAATTTTCAGCCGTCGTTGACTGATCTCCTCAGTCACTGGGTTGCTGCTTTCAGATCATCATCAATATTTAAAACCGTCTTCTTGTTTCTTATTCCGTTGCTGAATTTGCCGTTTTGTGTGTTGGTTGTGCTAGTTGGCTGTTTGTTGGCTCATCTACTGTGCGTGTTTTTGTTGTTTTTTTTGTTTTTTGTATTACCTGTTTTATTTTAAGGGTTTTTAGATTTGGAAGGTATTGCGTAAGCTTGCAGTAATTGATTTAATCCTGTCCACGTGTCACGTGACCTTCCAACTTAGTTGGACTTTCTGCACCGGTCATTCCAAGTTCTGCAAAAATAAACCTTTTTCTGGAACGAAATATCCCTCTACCTAGAGATAGCGAATCTCCAAGGAGCTTAAAATTTGTGCGTGACATCAGGGTTGGGCAAAAAACGTTTTTTTCAAAAAATCGTTTTTTTTTAAAACGTTTTTTTAAAACGCCCAGATGACCAAAACATGCCCCCAAAAATTGGAAAACGCTCATGTTGGGAAGAAAAAACGTGGTTAAATGAAGTGATTCCTATGTGCTCTGAGGCAAAATAACGGGTTTCAACCCTTTTCGCTAGCGAGTTGCTAATATCCATATCAGACCCGCATCATGGGACCAACTTTGGCCTGGGTCATCACTGAAAAAAGTCAAACTCCGTATATCCGACAATGTATCTCGACAAAGTAAAAATTGGTCAAAAATTTTTTGAAAAAAACTGAACAAAAAATTGATTTTCCTTGATAATCAGGGTACTTTCCCTGAAAAATCAGGGAAAATTGCAAGGAAATTCAGGATTGTAAAAAAAAACGAAAAACTACCCAGGCGTTTTTTCAAAAAAATGTCGTTTTTTTAAAAAAAAAAACGCCTGTTTTTTTGCCCAACCCTGCGTGACATACGCTCTCAGGATGTTTTCCAACGGTACATGTACATACAGTATGTTCCCTCACATTGCAATGACAAGCTATACAAGCTCTACGCAGTGTGTACGTAAAAATATACCGCACGAATGTGAAAACATGCAAGTGTTTTGTTCTCTGGGACTGCACGAACAAGTGCGATAAACTAACAAACTCGTGGAACGCGCCAGCTTGTGCTGGCTGTTATGAGGTGTCAGACTTGCTGCCTTGACGCAACAACCTTGGAGCTGTATCATGCAAATAACAAATTCTATATGCTACAGATTACACCCAGCAGCTACACGAACTTATCGCCGGCGGCTTTATACGTCAGCTGGCATACAAACGGACTGAAGAAAAAATATATTTCTCGTGCGGACCACATATAATAAGTTGACCGTTGTCCATTCCGTTAGGTGCAAAAGTCAAGCAACAAGTATACATACCTAAGAATCTAAAACAATGCAACAGCGCACACATATGTAAGTAATCATAACTCGATGGGAAGCAATAAAAGCAGTAGTTGGAAACCATAAAAGCAGAACTGTTATTTAGTTGGGCAACAGTACTGACCGAAATAAATTACAGTGAGTTTCGCTCGTTTTTAATATGCTGGTATTGACGGGAGTTGCAAAAAATGATATACCGGTTGATGAGACAGCTGTTGGTATCAAATTTGTGCCCTAAATTACAGTACAGTAACGTATGTATGTCAAATTCGCATGCTTCACATGTTGCAGCGCGATCTCAATGCGAAATGGATGCAGCTACATACTGTATTTTGTGAGAGAAACGTAGTGACAGACAATGGGGCTGCGACAGGTACACAGCTCATGGGTTATTTGCGTGACATGTTCCATTTTTTAGTTACATATATTCAATGCGGCAGCAGTAATCAATGGAGCTGCATGTTTGCACCTAACCAGTGATGCCAACTGGGAACGAATCAGTTTTTGTGCTTTCGGAAGCGTTTTCAATCTTCGCACAGATATAGAAAAACACAATGTGTTTATTTCAAGCAAACGTTTACAAAAAAATTAATCAAATACGTCCTCCGCGGGTATTTCATGCTTCAAAACCGCTGCATAACTTTGCAGTGAAAAAGGACATCCGCTCAGACTGCCCCATCTTTGTCACTTCATTATTGTTCGTCTCAAGCAAAACCTCCCCCGTCACATTTCAGCACAGGTTTTGTCACGCATAGAATTCGCAGCATGTAATCTTCTGAATTTCATTAATATTCCGGCCTTGGAGAATCAGGCAGCAAACATCAATTGGGGATGGCCTATTACATTATTAGATTTAAAATTAGAAATTATTGAATTCATATTCCTGCCAAATTTCGCCAGTATCTGACTGAAGTCTGGCTTGTTGGCGAGCACTCCAAATAATAATTAGGTGCACATTTTTTTATTAATGAATTGCCAATCAACACGAGCGAAAGACCATCTCCGACACTTGTGCAGCAACACAAATTACTTGGCCAGAAACTTGTTGCCAACCAACAAAAATTTTAACAAACAAACATAACTACAGTATATTTGCGTAAAGTACTGTTATTTATCTTTTCGTTTCCGAAAAGACCGTTTTTTTCAAATACTTTCCAGTACTTGAGATCTTCCGGTCAAAGAAGTAAGGTGTTTTGGCACAAGATATGAGCACATGACACAAAAGTGGCGTAAAGTGGTGTTTCATAAAAAGTTTGGTCCGAACATTCGACCAAAATTTGATCCGAACCAAAAAACTCACCCGGTTTTGTGTTACAAACATAACCACGTCATCCATTCACCAACCGCAGTTTGCACGAACCGATAAATGTCATTTTCTTCGTTGGCACATAACACGTGACACAGAACGTAATTAAGTGTGGCACAACGGGTTAACCGCGTCACAAACGCCACCGAATGGCAAAAAGACATCATGCGATCGTTGCTGGTCGCGGAAGATATTTTAAGAAGATTTCGTTGGTTTGAAGAAGTTTGTTGAGCATTTTTTATTGATTAACACAAATCGTTTGAATATATGCATCAGTTGCACTGTGATCGCTCGTCGCCAGAATGACACTCATCCATTCACTGATTTGTGTTCACCTGCTGATCTTGTGGCAAATAAGTCTCGGGAACGATGCTTCAGGAAAAGGTTCGTTCGAGGGATGCTTCCGAAATGGTCTTGCACTCACAAACACGTGCATATTGTAGCACACGCCTAACACGTAAGTTTTTCAAAAATTCTCTTCCAAACCAATGGAATAACGCGGGATAATGCTCCCGATCACATGAAGGAAAAGCATGATATAACGTTGCAAGACCGCAAGCTGGCTGCACTTACGGTTAATCCCGGTGGGATAATTTGTTGCAGTTCGTTGCGGTGAGCGGACGCCTAACATATCGAGTAGTCATCCACAAACGAAACGTCACACGGCAATGTTGATCATCAGTTAGTGGTTCGGTGTAATAATTATTGGTCAGGATATTAAAAATCAACATGATCTTCCAAAAGCAGATGGCGAGAACGCTGAATTTGGCGCATGGCCATGGCACGTACTTTTACGGATATGGACAGTTTACGGTAAAAAGACGTGCGCCGGCGTGTTAATCGACGACCGGCATGTTTTAACCGCTGCTCATTGTGTGTTAGTTCATTCATGGCCACCTCAGACGTACAGTATACAGGTCTTGGCTCTTTGGTATAGTATGTAGCACTCACAAGGTGAAGCCGTGGCGGATCCAGCTTGCGGCCAAGGGGGCCAAATCCCAAAAGTCATTTTTATCCAGTGCATGTTTGATTTTTCAAAAATCATTTTGTTTCCAGGTGTATCTGACGCCCGAAGCGTGCGATTTTTGGACTTTTGAAGTGTAGAGTATAACAACCCTGCGATTTAAAGGTCCTTTTTTCTTCTTTTCTCCGAAATTTCCGTTTTGACCAAAGGGGGCCAGGGATCTTGTGGGCCCTTGGGTCCGCCAGTGTGGTTTTGGGTCAAATTCAGTTTGTGCTGGAAATGGTCGCCTTGCATCAGACTGTGCACGTGGGCGTGCGGTGATGTGTTTCAGATATTGACACGCGTGCCCGCAGATGTTTCAAAAATGGCAAATCGAAACATTTTTAGGTGAAACAGAGTTTGTGCTGGAAATGGTTGGGTTGGTTATGATTGGATATGTGGGCGTGGCGTCTTGTCTTTAACAGTTTTAAAAATGCTACAAGTGTCCGCTGATGTTTCACAAGTTGGCTTTTGAAACATGTTTGGGTGAAATTGAGTTTGTGCTTCAAACGGTAGGTTTGGCATCAGATTCGATGTGCGGATGTATGGCGGCTTGCTTTGAGACGTTTCAAAGGTACGCTGCACGCTCACTAATGTTTCAAAAGTTGTGTGTTGAAACATTTTTGGGTCAAACTGATAGAGTGTGGTTTGTTGGAAATGGTTTGTTTGGCTTCAGATTAGATACATATAAGTGGTGCGGGTTCCGTGCTGTTCGGTGTTCAACGAACCACCGCGCATAACAGCCGTTACTATCCTTCCGTCGGGTCCAGGCGACAGAACGAGTTCCACCGGACTAGCCGTTATCGACGGGCATTTCACGTCCCCTTCGAAATGACCCAATCGGAGATTGTAGTCAGCCATCCTCAATTCTCCCTCCGGTTCGAAGTATACACACTTCACGATAGGTTCGTACTGTACGTCGTACTCGCATTCGTGTTCAGTTTGGTTGGGACCTCCAGTAGCACTTTCAGGCGTGCCACAGCCTGCTTCATCCTGTTGGCTGCTCGTACACTCTTCAACTGAGGCACCATGCCACAGGGTTTGCGCTTTCTCGACTGGCACTACACGCGTCGTCACACATACAGTGTGCGGCTGCACTGGGTAGTCCAGTTCGGGTAGGTCGAAATACCGCGTGCGTTCTCTGAGCGCATTCTAAGCACATTCGGCATGGACAACATCGGGTCCTTATTCCGACACATATCATTGTACAATCCACAAGTCACGGGTTCGGAACCCTCTTGCAGTGACATGCCCGGACTGTGGCGGTCTCCATATGGTAGCACTCGTATCGGCAACTGGTTATCGAGCATCTCGCCCCATTCATCGAGTAAACGACTCGTCTTGGCGGATCTCGGCGACCGTGCTTGCTCAGATCTCAAACAATCTGACAGCCTCGGTACAATACCGGTCTCCAAACTCGCACAAAGGTTCCTGGGTAAGCGGGTTTACGTTCAACTGCTCCGCGATTCGGGAAGCAAGCAATCGATCATGGGGTAGTTCCTCCGCATACAACCATTTCAACAGACGGTCACTGTATCGATGCGTGGTGAATATGATGTCGCTCACTCCGTCATACAACTGCCAAGGTCTCTCCAAACTTGGGTGCATTCAGTCAGTCCACTCGCCACAACACCTGGCGTGACTGGTCCCCGACTTTTCCATTGCGGCCTTTGAGCT
>JASAMV010003020.1:0-40830 GCA_030248065.1 Rhynchonema sp. JSB1_4
TTGGGAGAAGAGTTTTGCATGCATATGCACGAGCACGCGTGTGTGTCTTGTGGCTGGTTTGACCTTTTGGATGCGCGCAACGTTTACTCAATGTTCGTTCTCTTCTATGCACCAATAACGATTCGATCTCTAAGTTCCGGAGCTACACTACTGGAACTTGAACTAGGAAGTAGTAACGTTCCCAGGAGTGATGTTTACAGCCAAAATGTTATCACTGTTGGGGTTTGCTTGCGCGCGTGTGTGACCATGAAAAGAAACCTTGCACACGCACAAACCGAAAAACGTGGTTTTCGTAACTCGTATGTCCTGCAGCCATAAACTGACGGGTTTATTATCACTACATTTAGCGCGAATCCCGAGTGCTCTTGTCGTTGAAAACATGGTTGCAAAAAAGGAAATAATACTTGAATAATTCAGTTCTGCGTGGCATAGATTTTCGTACATGTTCAAATCAAACGAACCGCTGCCCCTGTGACTCGTAGTTAATCGCACGCCTGAACAAAACCTCGTTACTCTTACGAGTCGCGGCTTTTTAAACTTCTCTGGATTTTGCTCATCACTCAGCAGGACGGTGCACCAGGGTCATCGTCAGTGCTGTTGCACGGCATTCACACACACTGGTCCACGAAAAAAATGGCGGCGATACAGCACACGCGCACAATTAATTGAACCAAATTGAACAAACAAAATTGCACAATCAGCACAACGTACGACCATTTGCAGACTACGAAGCGTTGTGCGCGGAACACGAGTTCGCCTGTCAAAACACTCTCGAATGTATTGCTGTGGACAAATTGTGCGATGCAAAGTTTGATTGCGAAGATCGGACCGACGAAATGAACTGTGTCACCACAACCACAAGTTTGTTTGTTGTTTGAAACATCAACTTTTTAGCTCCATTTCACCTTTTTTTGATCAGCCAAGATGAAGAACACGGTCCCCTGTCAGTTTGCGTTACCTTGATCACGTGACTGCGAGATTGGATTGATGTAGCGGACGGACAGATGTGAAATGATTCAAAATATTGCGCGTGCTGAGTGCAGTACGCATCGGGTTTTAGGCATATACTGTCGGAAGGCGACACACAACCCGCCACAAGACACAGCGCCCCCGCCAGCGCACAACCACAAACACAGCACAAAGCCAACAAACATAACAGACACACACAAACAAAACAACACAACAAACCAGCCAAACAAACACAACAAAACAAAAAAAAAAAAAAAAAACAAAACACCAACCAAAAAAAAAACCACGCAAAAAAAAAAAAAACCAAAAAAAAAAAAACAAAAAAAAAACAAAAAAAAAAAAAAAAAAAAAAAAAAAAAAAAACAAAAAAAAAAAAAAAAAAAAAAAAAAAAAAAAAAAAAAAAAAAAACAAAAAAAACAACTATGTACATTGGGGCGTGTACTGAAGACAGGAACTGGCAGATTTCAGTGACGCGCACGTTGTGGGTTTGGTTTGGTAGACTGTGCGTCCCTAGACTACAGTATAACTACTATAATTGGTACGCTCTCGTGCTGCCGCGCCTCCATCAGCGCGCCGATTACTTTCAGTGAACCAGCGTTGTAACGAATGTATCCACTTTACGCAGTATTCGCGAGGCCAGTGCTTGAACATTCTTTGAGGGCCCCAACGCGATTGGGTTAGCGTCTGAATAACTCGCCATCCCTAAAAGCGTTGAGGCGTCACAGAAGAACATTTTCGATCAAATTAGTTTGACGAAAGTTGGTTGTTACGGTGATATTTGATGGTACACGTTCTTCGAGGGCCCCAACGCGATTGGGTTAGTGCCTGATCCATAAAGCTCAGGGGACCTGCTGCTGAACTTGCGTTGGTGTACGGAACAGATCAGGCAACAACGCATTTGAAAATTCTCCCCACCATATTGTGAGCGCACACCAGCCCAACAGGCATTATTATCTTCACCGCGCAACCATAGACGCAGATGGCAAGCTGTCTGATGCTATGTGCGTGCATCACTATCCTATTTTGGGAACTGTCTGGTGGAGTAAACTTTCCCATATTGAGGTACAAACATCGATTGCCCGGGCTTCAAACTTGTGGCAATCGTACAATAACCTGATTTTGGAAAAAGGTTGCGTATGTAGCGCTGCCTGGTGCGCTTTCAAGCATCATCAATTTTGTGCACCCCGGCAGAAAAAAGCATGCCCCGCGCGTCCCATGTTTTTTGCCGAAACTGGCGCGGGACGCTCTCAAGTAGCCTCATACAACCAGCGTCAAAGTACTTCGACCAGCGTGAAAGTTGTTCATTAACTGCCTGGGAACACCTTTTACTCTGGTCAAAACTGGAGGCACGAGCACAGAAAATAGCAAAGTCACGTGATCAGGGCTTGGACCGGGCAAACAACTGTGTGCGTTTGATTTCGATAATCCCCAATTAATCTTCACAATTTTTCCTGTGCTAATTTGTAGTGTGTGCCTGTTACCCCCGAAAACTTCAGCCGGTTTAATCATTTTAAACCTCTGACCTGTCTGGGTGATGTTTCACACCTCCTTTATATTCAGCATCAGCCCCCATGCCCTACTGTGACCCGCACACGCATTTCAAATGTGGCAGCGGCCAGTGCATTGATGTTTCACTGCGTTGTGATCGAAAATACGATTGTGACGATGGGACCGATGAAACGTCGTGTGGTCAGTTGGGCACTTTTTTTGTACTTTTTGAATTTTTAAATGTCGAGCTCTTTTAATCTTTATTTGATTTGAATTTTTTTACGATGAGCTGCATGGCTTGTTCTTTCTTGCTGCATGTGTCTCATGATGTGTGCATGAATTCTCAGAACAACTTGATTGAAACAACGATACATTTTATTGTTGTGTTGTTTGCGTCGTTTTTACTAAATTTATATGTACTTATGTAGTGCTCATTGTAGCTGCAGATTAGAAGGCTAGTTTTTAGCGCAACGTGTCCAAGCTTGCTGTAACCTATGTACAAAACAATTGCATGTTTTGCAAAATCCCGCTTGCCATAACTTTCATTTAGCATAACAACATGGTTTTCAGATTATTTCTTGTCAGCGCATGCGCGTTATCGCGGTGAACCAACCACTATGCCACCCACGCCCACAACAGTCGTGCCCGCACAAGCCCTGGGCGTTGGCAACGAAGCTTTCAGTTACTACGGTAACACAGTAACCAACGAGCTGAACTACGGTAACGCCAACAACTATAATCGTGGGAGATGCGCTGCTGATGAGTTTCGATGCCACACGGGCGAGTGTGTGAGTGCACAAGCGCGATGTAATCACCTGGTCGACTGTCCCGAAGGCGAGGATGAACAGAATTGTCAAGGTATACTGTAGGTGTACAGTAGAATGTCGCATGTACTGTATGAAGCATGATTTGGGATGCCGAGCATTGTAATAATTTCGGATTGTTTTTTATTCAGACAATCTATGAATCATCAGCATGACAAGATCAAAATGATGCCACAATCTGGGATTAACAAACATTTTTATTGTCCGTTCGTATGTATGTCCGCATATTTTTTCATGCATGCATAGCTGATCCTGCGCTTCTTTTGCGAACAAGCGACAGAAAATATTTCTAAAATGCTGCTCTTGTGTCTGTTTTCCCATGGACACATGGTGTGTCGGGTCATCGTCCGTGCTGGAGCAACCATAATGACCAATCTGAGAGAGAACACCATTTGTTGAATTTGGTTCGTCATAATTTGAGACCTGCATACTGTATATCCTGATCGATCTCACGGATTATTTCCAAATCCAAGATCCCACGCCTGACCGCAAAATCTGCGCGGCATACTTTTATGTAACTTCTTTTGACGTCATAAGCTTTTCGTAAGGTATAATATCCCGCGAAACTTCGCTCTGAAGAAAAAAATTCATTTTCTCGCACAAGCAAACCAGCTGTAAACCAGCACAGCAGCTGTTCTGCCAGCTGTAAATGGTGCGCTCATGTTTTTATGAGTGTTTGTGCCCTTTAGAAGGCGCGGCGCGCTGCAAGGGCATTTCACTAATTTTTTATGTCCGACGAAACAACCGCCATTCGCCCTCATATCATATATTGGTATGGACTTCAATTTCGGGCTAATACTAATGACGTCTATGCACGTTGTCGGCGCCGGGCCTGTGTCGACGTTATACGGCCCCAAACGAGCGCGGGCATTGCGCAAGTGCATCCGACGTCCAGCTGTGCGACCGACCACATTTGAATAAGCCCAATTTCGGGTGCATCCAAACGTTTCCTTACGCCTAAGTGTTGTTGCATAATCTATTATTTTCAAAATACGCCCGCTTCCTTGCGGTTGATTCGCTCAGTTTTTTTATCCGCTCAGCTGCGAATAAACTTTCGTTCAATCTTCGTCTTATATGGTCTCCCTAAAATGACCACGTTCTCAGTCAGAGAGAACCAGCTGTTTTTTGCCTGTGCGGTCATCTGGTATATGCTGGCTGGGGTAAAACAGCGACGTTTTGCTCGAACCCAAAATGAGCAATCCTCCTTTCAATGAGTATCACATTTGGGGGCGAAAGCATTTTGTGTTCTACACGTCTTCCGTAAAATGATTTAAAAATTATTTGTAAAATTATTGGTAATGGAACGGGGGTACATATTTGCGTGGCCACGCGGAAATTCCGCCGCTGCGCCTTTCCGGCACGGAACTTTGGGCCCTGACCATTTCAGGCGAGTTGGGCTTGACCCCGCCATGGTCCAGTTAACTGGGTCCAAATCACAACAAATTCAGCCCAGTGGCCAAGAATCTCAGAAAAATTCTATTTACGTTCTCATTTTCTCCTGCCAGACAATAAATAAGGAACAATATAACTTATTCTTATCGTATAACCCGTCCTCCGTCCTGCTATGCAAAAAGGTGAACTTGTATACCTGTGGCTTCCCAAAAACTCCTGTTCACACACACGTTGATTACATTATTGCTTGTAACCTGTTCAAAATAACGATACTTGCTAAAATCATTTTCGATCACAGAACCTTTTGACCAACAAGGTTTCCAGTTCCAAGCACGAATCGCACAAACCGTGTCTAGAATTGGAACCTGGTTCTCGTTGGTGCTTGCTTTCTTCGAAAGAAAATTCTGTTGTCATCTCAGGCTGAAAAATGGCCGCCATAAACCAAAACTACATAACACGCTCAAACATCCCAGTCAAACAACAAAAACGTTTTCTGATAAAAGCAATGTACGGGGTCTCGTTGACTTTTCGATGTGTGACTTTTCGTTGTAGTAGTTTTTATGTTGAAAACTTGTGTGTCACAGAGTGGAAAAGGTGTACCATTTTGCTTTTCAAACACACACACAGATAAACAACCGTATGCGTGCTTTAGCTATGTATGTAGGTATGAGAGTGTGTGGTGGCTTATATTTATGACGTCAACTTAGATCGTCGACCATCATCGTCAACTACCATAAGACCGGACCGCAATATCGTCCCAATGCACGTACTGTATCTCACGTCCATTACACACAAGCACACGCGTGTTGACCTGAGTGGACGACCGGAGTTGAGGATTTGTGTTGACGACAAGACAATTAGTCGTGTCCGTGTGTCACTTAAAAACCCAGCAGTTTATATTTGCCAAAACTTACGCAGGCACATATATGTAGGAGTACGGACTTGTTTCGCTTGACTGCTTATAATAACCGTGCATATCATAACATAAAACGTCGATTATACCTATATTATTATTATATTTATCATATTATTGCGTATACAGTTGTGTACAAACACCCTTATGAATCCATTGCCTCAATACCAGTCCAACAACATAAAGTTTAAAATTTTGTTCAAGCACCGTAACTTTCTGACCTAAAGAGTGTCTTCATTCCGAACTCCGCGGTGAGAGATTGTCTCAAGTGGCTCAGACGGGCTGGCATGTTACTGTTTTCACACCTCCGTCTCTGAAGTTAGTCATAATCCAAAACAGTGGATTGTACAAAACGTTATGTGCATTCCGTTTATATTTGGAAAGCTCGGTCGCTTGCACAAATCGACCACAACTACAATTCAGTGTTCGCAACAATTTTTTTATATGTCAAGAAAGCAAAGCAGTGCCCCAAATTTGGTGCCACGGACGAAAAACTGCTGGGGACAAGACTAAATCAACGGTTTTTGAAAAACAGCGTCCCCTAAAACATACATATATTTGCTGAGGGTAGAGTTTTGGCCTAAGGTTAAGTCTGAGCCAAAGCTAATGACAAAGATAGCTGACCTCAGAGACGCCGCTGTTTTTTTCACTGCTGTTTTGTCCGTGTACCCCAAACGCGCACTGTCAATATCCATAACTTCATCACAACATGTAACGGTTGTCTGTCAAAGTCACAATTCAAACCCATCACTTAAATTGTAACAGCAACATTATTGTTATGTTTGGCCAAAAAGGTTCCGTTTTCGCTCATAAACCGCCCGGCAGAGAAAAGCAACTGTTTTATTGCCAATGTGTCTGGCTCTCGTGAAACTGCTTGGCCAACACTGACCCCAGGTACGGGCTAACCAAACAAACTATTGAAAGAATTCTGAGTTCAGTTGTAAAATTGTAACTACTAGATTCCTTGATATCGCAGGCTTTGCAGAAGCCCTTCTTTTTGCCCATTCCCGATTATTCCTTTCTGGACGCACTAAGAGCATGCACGTTACGCAATGACTTGATTTGATTTTATTGCATAAACGATTGAAAAATTTATTTGCCAACAAAACCTCTGTACGTTTTACAGATTACAGGTCATTCAGAAATAATCTACTGTGTTCTATATTGTGTCCTAAAGTCAATTGAGTTGCATACCTAAGCCTGCGAATGTTTTTAAACGGTCACTGTTCAGGCTCAGGTATCGAAAGACGTCTGAACCTCATAAGCAACAAATATAATATTATTTTACTATGTAACCGGTTTATAGGCTTGTTAAAATGTAGTTTGTCTGCATTATTATGCGTATAGCCTAAGTTACGCGAGAAACAAACAAAAATCGATGGAGAATGAGGACAAGTTTGAAGTTTTTTTATTTGGAATCAGGGCAAAGATATGAATCAGGAAGACATTAAACTATGGATATTTAAGGCTATCCGCTTTAAGAATCAGGCATTTTTGTCCCAATTTCAACCAAGCAACAATCCAAGACCTGTGCACTACAACCCTGCGACGCCATTGAGGCGGGTGCTATATAGCTGTTTGACTTTTCTGTATTTTTCGCAAGCGTTTGCACAAAAAAGTTTGTGCTTTCGGTTCCTTTCACGTTCACAGAGAGCAACTGTTTTTTTACACCGGCTAGGCACCCTCAGCGAAATACCTGACCGGCTTGTATTATGTACGTGTAGCTAAAGTTTCATATGGGCGTAAAAAACTTTTTACAGTGTGGTGCACCAGCTTTCTCCCTCTCCACCGCTGTATAGGTGTAACTTGCTCTGTCAAATGACATACAGAAAGAGTTTTGTGGATATTTGACAGCTGGGATTATATGGGCTGGGCTCTGCGTATATGTCTAGCTTTACTACGCAACTTTTATTATACCTATTTATTCGGATCTGATGCTTGCCTGAACTTTCAGGTTCACTATGGAAATAAAGTTGACCACGAGCAAAACCTTGGAGGGAGTTTCTGATCTTTTTTCTGTTGTTGTTCATTTCACTTAATAATGTCCAAAGTTTCGATACAAGTCTAGTTTTCGACATTTCATTGATATAATATATGTTCTACCATAGTAACCGTCAGCTAGTGGTGTGCAATACACCATTTTTTCAGCTGAGCAGTCACCAAACACGCCATAAGCTTTGGTAACCGCCACGTAAAGGTGCAGTGCGCACGGGAGCCGATGTGTTTCCTTCCAAGACATGGAAAGGCCATCACCAAGAAAATTGATTTTACTCCGTATTTCAACCTGTTTTTTGTCATTATGCCATTTACCAACGGCTAAACTGATGTTCGTAGGTCTGTTGGTATGTGTAAAAAGTGAAAACAACTCCTAACGGGGCCTGAAAGTATCCCATCCCTAACCCGTTTTCGGCTCTTTAACTTTTCTCTGTTTCTTCACTCCACTGTAATGGGTTCCTGTTGGAAACACAGTTCCGCTAGGTTTTTTGGCGCAAAACAAAAAGCCCGTAGGGGCTCAAGAACAAGCTATTATGCGTGCAAGCCTGGGTCCTCCACAAAAAATTCGCTCGTTGACAACCTAAGGACAAGTGTGGGCCATTTTTCATCCCGCGCACCAGCTCCAGAGACCATAGATGGAACTCGTGGTACAAAAATTCGGGCGAATATATGTTTTTCTGACGTGCGGGAGCACTTCCTTTCGCAAAGCTGTCAGAAAGTTTTCATTTCTCTGCGGCATACTTTGCTTTTTGGTTCTGACCGAGTTTGATGGATTATAAACAATGGTCTGTTTTTTGTGAATTCTTATGTTTGTTCTCTTTTGTTGACGTTTCATGAATTCTGCATTCCATATAGTGTATGTTCTCACGTTGCTTACCTTTTTTGGTGTACCAGGTCTTCTTCAGTGCGAATACACCCTGGGGCCAGGCGGAGTCCAGCAAAACCAACGCCCGAACAAAAGGATTGCAAGTATTATGTCATTACATTGGGCAAATAAACCCACTTTTTGCTGTCAAACTGAATTATTGCGTTGTATCATCTCAGACAGGAAACATTCTGAGCAAAATATGTCTTGGTGAATTATTATCATGAGGGGTGTTAGCGCGTTTCAAAATTGTACATACATACATACGTTGGCACTTAGCAAAAAGTGTATACTTGTTTTTTGCCCAAACTTAAAACACCCGTCAACAAATTTGTGTACAATCTAATCGTTTTGTATGCATATGCTTCTTAACACCAAACGATAGACAGTTGTGGGGCTAATTTTGCTACTTTTCAAATGCCGCCGTTTTTCGTTTTGAGCATAAATACATGCGCGTGCGAGTACGCGTGCGTGCATGCATGCATATGCGAAACAGTCTCTGCACCATGCTGTTTTACTTTCCTTCACTGCAACTCCTGAAGTGTGAAGAACATGTATGCTGAAGTTCGATGAAGCTTTTTTGGTGTTGTCCAATATTGATTTAGACACCATGCCCTAACCTGTTAGCCCGACAGACCAGTTCATTGTACAGTATATCAAGCAAAAGAAACGGTCGCGCACCAGTTTTATTGCATATTTTCTTAATGATCCGGGTATTTTATGGGTTTCCACTGTTAAACTGCGTCCACCTTGTAGACAATTTGACTAACTCAATTTTCAGCAAGTACAAAAGCATTCCGGTGCTAGTTCCGTTCTGGGTCCCGAATAGCTTTAGGAAGAATTTGTGTGCATTCATTGGATGGTGTTCCAAATTGATTCCTGTTGACTTTTCAAATTTGCAAACTGACTTTTAACCTATTTTGCGCCGGAACCAGCAGACTGGCAAACGGAAGGGTATCCAATAACTAAAAACTTATTTGCAGGCTAGTAAACCGTATTATGATTGATTCTATAACCGCTTTTATGGACTGCCATTATCTGAGACGAAAATTTTAGGCAAGCTAAAATTCATATTTTGTCACCTCCAACAAAAATACTTCACTGGTTGAAACAATTCACGTGCGTAAAAATAATTTCTTCCACGTTGAATACGTTTCTTGTCCCGTCGCTGAAGGTACTCAGTTTCGTATGAAAACATGCCCACGGGTGCCATAATCACCGTTTCAACATTAAACATGGGGTTTCGGTAGCAACAGTAAAATTGTCTTTAGTGAGTGCAAACAAAACAAACGCCAAACTGATTTTTTGAGTGATCAATTTTTCTCGTCACTGAAAGAATTGAGCGTCTGTTGTTGAGGTTGAGTTTCAACTGAACTGCCGTCTCTAATAAACGTGTTTAAATTTAAACGTTTCGTCATTTAGGTAAATGTTGCAAAAAGTATAGTTTTCTTTTCAGAAAGCAGTGCGAAGCATGTAGTATTTTTGACACTGCCTACCAGCATCCAAAACACTGTGGCCGACACAAGAAAAAAATCACTCCAGTTTTTTTTCACGCATTGTTTTTGTTGTATATTTAGCTGAACTTTTACGCACGTCAAAATGTTGTCATCTAAATGTGTACAATGTCTTAATTTTCGTTTCCTCTCGGCGAAAAATGCGTCCACACCAGGTCTATTCTTCATACTTACCATTGGACTGTTTGTTTCTGAACTATACTGGAATCAATTGTTGACCACTAAAACGTCAGTCACTGTGTGAAAAATATAGAAATACTAGTATTTATATCTCTATTTTCCGACTAAAACCGCATACACCACGCCTGCGGTGCAAAACTGCGCAATTTAACTGTAAAAATCATGTTGTCCTGCAGTTCAAAGGATAGTTGCATCTTTAATACCGGAGAACGCGTGTTGTGCGGACTCACCTTGAGCCACAGGGTGTCTCAAAATTTCTGTCCCATTTGTTTGAAGGTGCACTGCTTTTGTACGCGCGGACAAATCCAACTTTGTAACGCACGTCGTGTATTACATGTAAATTTGGCACCAATAAAATAACATTTATAGCATCTCCACTGTTTATCTTTTTAGTTCTCCTTCTTTTGTCACAACGCATGCCGCAGTACAGTAACGGAATTGTTTACTCAACTGTGTTTTTTCCAGATTTGTTTATCCTTGCGTTTTGAATTGCCGCGCATGTTTGTTTCTTCGCCAAAGCTCAAATAATCGTTTAGTGATACTAATGTGTAAATTTCTTACCAAATTTAAAGCATATTTCCATCTTCAAATTTAGCTATTTTCAGCTGTCAAATGTTGTCCGAATGTCCTTCACAAAGCCGTGTGTCTGTGATCATCACAAGTTTTAGTATTCTGCCATCTGGCTTCGATTCCAGTGGATCAAAATCCACATCCTTTCATTTTTGTTTTTCTCGCGATTTTGGCCGGGCAAAATTTTGTTTTGCTGCCAGCCCGTTCCCGCTCACACATTACATATTGTTGGTAACGATTTATCAAAAACTTGTTCATAATGGACTATTCGGTTCCTCCAGATGGCTGAAAACTCACTTTTGCGTTCCATTTTATCCATCAATTTGTTCGTTTTCTTCAAGGCTCCAAACTTTTTTCGCCGAACCCATCCGTGTTTTTTGGTTTTGGCGGTCGCATTTCTTGAAGTTCGCATCTGCAAGTTTTGTTTTCACAACTGTTGCACACACGTCTAGTTCCATCACTTGTGTTATCTTTTCTCAGAACCAAAAAATATGCCATTTTCTCCATATGATACATCAGCGTCCCAAGGAACGATGCAGCGGCGGGGCGCTTGTTTTTTTGCGGTCGATTTTCGTTTTACGTCTTAGGTTAGATTGGTACTCCCAAACCTGGCTGTTGTCATTGAAATGAAGCGGCCTCCTTCCGAAATCGATTTAGCGCATCTGGTTTAAGTTTTACGTTGTTTAGATCCCTGTAAATCTTGCTTCGCTGGAGTGACGATTGAGTTAGCGCAATCATGACCTTCTGAGGTCGAATTCTGATCTAATTTTGGCAAATTTCATTTTTGTTTCTATCGGCATTTCTGATTTTGATTTTCGTTTTACCCACCCAATCGGTATTCCAACTCTCAGAAAAATTTCCAAACGAACACCTTAAATCAACAACAACATCAAAGGAACAAGCAGCCCCAAATCCAGTGGGGTTGTCGGCATGTGAGTCGCAAAAGCAGCTGCAACATTAAACGCTAGAAAGGAATTATTGGGTCACCCAACACCACATATTGCGTTAGCAGCCAGACGCGGGGCGCGCGCCTATTAAAGGGCTCAACCATCAATTAAACCATCATTAACGATGACGTCATTGCTCAATTACTGCCTGTTGGTGGCGCTTGTGTGTTTGGCGCACAGCAGGACTTATCACGAAGACAGAACCAAACTGCGTTTCAACTCACATCGTCCCCTTGTCGGATATGCGGGTCTCAAACTTGACAAACATTCGTATAAAGCCGTCCGAAGTCAAAGTAAGACTTGCATACATAGTGTGTGTAATGACTGAGAGTTTACGCAACTATTATGTTACGTTTGTCGCTTGTTGGCCTGTTTTGTGTTCTTTCTCTATTCATCGTTCAGCATGAGTCTCTGAATGTTATGTGCAAAGGGCTGAATGTTTCGAAACGGTGTAAACCAGCTTTGGGCGTAAAGGTCGGTGTATAACTCGGTCGAAAGCTCGGTGTGAGAAAGTTCGGTGTGAATTTGACGCATTTTTGCGCTGACAGTCAGCAATGTTTCACGCTTACACCGACCAACTTTCGATTGAGCTTACCACCGACATTTACGCCCGACACTTGTTTACACCGCTTCGAAAATTCAGGCCATCGAGCAGCTTGCGAGTTTTGCAGTGAAACATGGCTTTAGTGCATGGTTTAATTTTACCGTTTTGCACAAGGTCCTTGTAACAATTTTTTAAGGCAAATAGTAACGATAGCAAAACCATGCATTTGGTAGCACTACGGTAATCCTGATGTAGATCTTATCGGTTGTTTTCCGTTTGCAACGGTTTATGATTTATGATCGTTTTGCATTCTGCGATTATTTTTAGACTACCATCTGCATGCTCAGTCGCATCAGGACTATGACGAAGGTAAATTTTATGGTTGTTGAACTTTTGAGTTGGAGTTTTGTTTACAGTTTCTAGCGCATGTTTTCGGCTTTATCTGCTTTGGAAACTGTCAGATTTTAACGATTGACAGGTTAGATACAAGTTTGAAGCAGCCGTATGTCGGACAGTTATAGATTGGTGCCTTTATGTTGTAAGACCGCACACCACGAGCGTGTGACAAAGTGAAGTTACGAGACGACCCCTTTAAAGTTTTTCTTTGCATTTGGCCGCGAGGCTTATTCGTTTTGGTTCTCAGGCACGCTATGTGTGGAACATAGAAACTTCCTTTGAGAACTTTTTGGTGCAAGGTTGAGTATTCGAAGATAGAAATTTAGTGCCCATAGCATATCGTTGAGCAAAGTGATTTGCTACGAAGGTCGTAAACTAGTCAAATACAGTTTCGGAGGTATTTTTGATCAAACGGTGTGATTTATCACCAAATGCGTGTCAAAAGCACCGCACTGCTTTTTTGGCGGAGAAATAAAACAAGCAGCAGCGGAAGAGTGAAGACTGTAAAAAGTACAGCTATACCTGGACGTACGTAAATGCTCTATCTTTCATACCGTCACAACCGGTTTACATTTCGGGCACACGTTACAAACAAGGGACTTTGCTAGTTTCACAAAAATTTCCACACTGTGTAACGATATTTCCCCAGATGGGTGTCGAACCTGGCAACACACACCGTACATACACCTGGTATAAATGTTCTAACTGATTGCGCTACGTTGCAGATTTCGAATTCGACATCGATCCACGTCATCTCGAACTGCGCGCTGGGGACGACGCGGTGATTGACTGTCACATCAGGGGACAGACAAGGGTGAAGACGCAATGGAGCAAAGTCGGTGAGTAAAAGGGAGAGGGCAAGGGAAACGAATATTGGGCTAAAAGTAATGTGGTGAAATCATCTCGTCAAACAAAGTCGTCGAACACATGTATGTATCAGTTTTCGCTCTCATTTGGGGCTCACGTGCTTGACGACTTTGTATGACGAGATGATTTGACGACAAAACCATTAGCCGAATATTGAAACAACACAAACCATCGCGGTACACTCAACATGTTTGGTATGTTGGCCGGGGACCAACTGACGTCGCCACATCGTCAAACAGCCCACATTAAGCCCGAAAAAGATTATGGTTTTCTGGTTGGTTCTGTAGCAAGGGGGGGGCAAATCAAAAAAGTCATTTTTATCTAGTGCATGTTCGATTCTTCAAAATTGCGCTTTTATACTGTGCTTTGTTTGTACAGTTGGGCGATTCTAAGCCAATACCACACACAAAATATGCGTATGCGAGAAAATCTTGCACTGCTTTTTGGCAGCCAAATTTTCTGGTAATGGGCGTACTTGACGCGCGAAGGAGCAATTGTCAGACCACTGCACTGTATTGGAGTGAAAATCGTGCGATTTGGGGGGGGGGTCTTTTCATCTTCTTCTCTCAGATTCAGGGGCAACTGTGACCAAACGAGACCTGGGCCCCCGTGGTGGCCCCCTGGATCCGCTAGTAGCAACCGGTTTTCTTTTTAGTACAACCCGTAAAGTGTCAAGAGTGTGACTGACCCCTCTAGTGTCAACTGACGTTCGGTGATTTCGATTTGTAACTCTAACAATATTTTGCAATAACCGGCAATGCAGGCGGTCCGCTCGGCTCGCGTGCCTCGTACAACGAAGGTCGACTGTCGATCTATGGTGTGCAGCCGGAGGACACTGGACGTTATGTGTGCATCGCTGAGATCACCGGACGAAACGGGGGCATCAGCACCGCAGAGGGATATGCTGAAGTGACCGTGCAACCCTGTCAGTTGACAAAAGATATTATTCGTTATTTTCGCAGCAGTTCTAGCATAGATCTGTTGTTGTCATTTTTTTGCGCAACTCTGTCCTTGAGCATAGGCTCACAGTGTAGGAGGGGAAAAATCTAAGTCCAGATTAAACAGCCATACGGTTTCATTCAGTTTGAAGATCCGATGGCTAGTATTCGCACTAGCGCTGACCTGGTGCATTTCCCGGTTTTGAGCACTGAATGGAACTCAAGGATTGAAAATGTGTTCAACGAAACGAACAGTATATTTTTATGCTGTGTTAATCGATGTCTTATAGCAAAACAAAAAACTGCTGTACATATGTATACCAAGATCAAAAATATAGTTTCAAAACGGAAAGCCGCCAAGCTTCCAAAGAAGTCACAATCATCCTAAATTACATTAAATAACTAATTAAATATACATAGCACGTTAATCAATATTTCCCTCCCGCAGATGGCCCGGTGCGTGAGCACTCCCGCGGTGCCACAGCGTTCGGCCGACGCTGTACGCACGATGAGAAAACGTGTCAAACGGGTGAATGTGTGAAAGTGCAGTACGTGTGCGATGGAGAGAGGGACTGTAGAGATGGTAGTGATGAGATCGGATGTGGATTTCACGAACTCGGTCGGTGCCTACGTACACGTTGTATTATTGTTTTAATCGGTATCTACATTAGATCGATGGTTAGACGCTTAATTAGTCCACTGGGAACAGCATTCAAAACCGAATAATGAAATTAGTGGCAAATAGCAGTAATTCTCGAATTATTCTTCGAAAAAAATTGCATGACCACGTGATAACCAACCCGCCGCACTGGATAGATCGCCAGGTTTGATACAGGCAATTATGTGAGAGTGCGACCCCCTATCTCACACTCCATAAAGGCCATGCCCCCATAAACAGACTAAGGTGCTGTATCACAAATCGGTGTCAAGCGCTGTAATCCTCATGTAAACGACAAAGTCCGGCAAGGATGAGAAGAGTTGTCAAAGTTTACACCACACGAACACCAGCAATGAAACATCACCAAGTTGGCGTCAATCGTTCAACATTATCGATTAGTTTTCCAAATGCAGCCATCGGCGGCGACCATTGTGAACCGAACGAGTTCCGTTGCAACAACGCGCGTTGTGTGCAGAAAATGTGGGTGTGCGATGGGGAGGATGACTGTGGTGACAACAGTGACGAGACGCAGTGCAGTGAGTGTTGGCTAGCTGATGTTTCATTTGTGGTTTTGGTATTATTCATTTGAGTAGTGTAAGGAATTGCACCAGACTTTGATTTGCGGGACTGTAATATCGTGCCCAAATGCACCACTCAATCTGCATGCAACAAATCTTTTCTCAAATGAGCGCGAGAAATATATGTGATTTGACGAAAAGATTTGACGACATTAAAAGCCCAAATGCGCACAGTGTCTATCATCAACAACGCCGTGCCCACATTTTGCAGAATCGCGCGGTCCCGGCGAGTACTGCAGTCCGACCGAATTCAAATGTTCGGCGCAGAACCAGTGCATCCCGCGTGGGTTCCATTGTGACGGACAGAATGACTGTATCGATGGCAGTGATGAAGTCGGATGTGGTAAGTGCTGTGAAACATTTTGTGTGCGCGAAACAGCGACTGGATTGAATACTCAAGCTGCTACATAATCTTAGGCTTAGGGAATTCAATTCATTTATTGATCACCAGCTTTGTGGGCCGTTTCGAAACTGACCTCTGAAAATGATGAATTGTTTGGTTTACCCATCGATGCTGAAACATCTCTTGGCAAAGTTTTGGATACCTACATAGCTGACTAATGTTTCAACAAGATTTGCATGTACTGTATATATGAATCAGATTGCCAACTTTGCGCGGGGCAACTTACAAAGTCGGTTACCTGATCTCGTTTTGTTCTCTACATGTAATGTGTTCCCTGCATGATACTGTGTGTCTTCCCATCATATTATCCTCGATTTTTGTACCTGATCTCGAACGGTTGTTCTATTTTTTGTACCTAAAGTCGGCATGTGAACATTTAGTCAAAACTGATCCCCTACCCCGTTATGCCCCATCTATAGTGGCCAACGGCCCCAAGAAATCCCGCGATCGCTATAAACCGCGTCAACGTCGCCGATTGAAACATCAACGTGACACAAAGGAGCGTGTGGTCGGCTTCATCGACATTCAAGTCACTGTGCATGAACAACAGAGTATGACCACAAGCTTGAAGAATATCCCCACAAGCACTAACAAGCAATCATTTATTTAAAAACTTTTCTTAGAACACCTGACTAAAATTACCATGGCCCTGAGCAAGCAAGGTGACGGGCCCCCTCGTGAACAACAACCCCCCAAAATAATACCCCATCGAAAGTAAAATCCGCACAAACTTTCAGTTTCGCAAGGATTTTCGTTTCAAATTATGTTTTTTTAAACCGACCTGCATCAAAGACTGTGATCGGTTCCCCTGTCCTGACTATCCAACCAGATTACTTTGTGCATTTGACGATGTTTCGATATTCGACATTGGAGAAACGTTGAGCTATCCAAAAAGTCACGTGATAAAGGCGCCAGATTGGATATGGGCTCTGATCACCGTGTTGATGTCGGCCAAAAGTTCCCCCAGTCTTACCCATCCTAATCCGAATCCCCATTTTGCTTCCAGCGGCTCCCACCGCGGTCGAACCACCTCCGCCGAGCAAACAGGTGAACCTGGGTGCAACCTTCGAACTTCGTTGTCGCGCCGTGGGCGTACCGACACCTTACATCAATTGGCGAAAGAACTGGGGCCCGGTCTGTCCACCGCCCAGATGCACACAAACGAGCGAAGATGGACTCGGAATACTGGTCGTCAGAGAGACGCAGTGAGTGAAGCAGAAGATTTATTTTGATCTTTTTGTTTTTTGTTTTGTTGATACCATTAGTTTGCTCGGCAAGACAAGCTGAGCATTCCAAAAAAATCATTTGTGTCTTCAAACAAGATATAGATAGAAAGTTTTGAGTATAGATCGTTCGTCAAAGCACTTCAGACAACCAAATTTTGTGACACACGGAACCAAAAAAAACATTTTCGAATGAGGTGCATAGCACGTTTTCTAAAGCACAGTAACGGCAGCGATCTAGCCACACATCAAAAAAGGTTTCCATTTTTGTTGTGCCACCCTGTGTACGCATACATAACATGTGTTTGCGTTGAGGATGTGTGTCGACCACTCGAATATACACCCCCAAAAAATGTGAGCCACCTCAAAACCCCCAAACGTTGTGCAGGGATATTGATGCCGGGGCATACACGTGCGAAGCGATCAACGTACGCGGTCGCGTGCTGGCTGTCCCCGATTGTATTGTCAGCGTGGGACGACCCACGAATTGTCATCCCGTGGGCACGCTCAGGGAAATGGGATCGCAGTGCGAATGCAAGGTACATGCGGGGAGGGCTTACAGGATGTGGTTTCCGGCAAAAGATTTGGTTTTGAGGCATGAATTTGTAGGTATGAAGGAGAACTTCGGTTTTGGTGTTTGATTGATATTGGAAAACTTGTGCCAGAATTGCAAGACTGAGAAAGAAGGCACTACAGGTGCTTTCCAAACGTGTCGTTTTCATTGATTCGAAAACCAGCCCAAGCTTCCAAACCCAAGGGACAGAATCGGATGTCGGCAACGACAAAATAAAACAACACCGCTAATTTTGTTATCTGACAACAATAATTCAAGCACGCATTCAACTGTGTGTTCGTAATTGATATATAGTTAAGGCCTAACTATACTTCGTTTTCTCAGAGAACAAAGAACAAATTCTCGCGCGCTGATTAGCTGTTGAACATACGTGGACCAATCAGCGCGCGAGAATTTGTTCTTTGTTCTCTGAGAGAACGAAGTATAGTTAGGCCTTAACTAATTGTTCAATAAATCGATTATTCAATTCAAGCTTTACACTTGATGTTTTCAGCGCAACGTTATTGGTCCGACGTGCAACCAGTGCGCAGCGGACGCGTTCTGGCTGAACGAGGCCAACCCGGATGGCTGCATCAGTTGTTTCTGTTCGGGCATACAACCATCGACTTGTGACAGCTCCACTTGGCATCGGACACAGGTCGGACATGGTTGGCGGTTGATGTGTACTGTGTGCGGTACTGGGATCGGACTTCGGAATAAAGAAAGAGAGAGTTTTTTTAAATTGGATCTGTAGAAGCGGTCGGTGCCATTCCATCTGATCTGATGTTTCACGACAAGATGTATCAAGCCCTGTCAGTAGTGTAGGTAGCGCGTTGTTCAACTCAATTAGCCGTTCCGGGAAAATCACGTTGTTGACGATGACCTGATGTGTGGAGAGAAGCAGTGGAAATTCACGGCATATGCAACAAAACCACATTTCTCTGATCGGACGTCACGCCACCTTTTGCGCAATGTTGAAACGTTTGGGCGCGGTTTCCGCCAATCTTGACCAGTGTAAAAATTGTCGTCTTCGTACGTATAGAACTAGTACTATGCTGGTCGAAGTTTCTGACGCCAAAGAACATGGTAGAGACGAGACGATCCGATCACCAAGTTTCAGAAAATACTATATAAAAACATTGTGCACAGAAATATTTTCAAATAATTGCTAAATACATGCTTCAGGTCCGTCAACAATTCGTGACGGAGGCTGGTGATCTCGAACTGTCCGATTTGCGCGCGAAAAACTTCCAAACGGCACGCGATCTCAACTTCGATCTGCAACGCGAGCGTGGCATGGTTACATTGGATGTGGACAGGGGACGCACCTGGTACTGGAAACTCGGGCGTGAATTTGTCGGCGATAAGGTTGGACTTGGTTTTGAGGATTGATTCTCCGTTCTCTTTGCGATGGAGAATGACAAATTATATGATCAGTTCTCCACATCCTGAAAGAACCTGAGTTTTTGCCTGACAGTGCAGTTCCGGTAATGTTTTCGCGCACATTTGTGAAGTTTTTTTCATATGAAGTGTGAAGTCGACAAAAAAACCGAATACACTACTTGGGATTTTTCTGCTTCAAAGTAGTCAGCATCCAAATGCGGGGCGCGGTGCATAATAATGAGACACAGTGACAAACCTCGTGTCCCTACAGATCTGTTTTTGAGTATCGGATTGACAAACAACTACGTTTTGTTCAAATGCATTCGCTTGTGTTCAGCGCCGTAGTTTGGATCCATTTCCAAAAATGAATTTTAGCACCGATGTGATAAACCATTCATTCAGGTGACGGCCTATGGTGGCAAGTTGACGTTCACATTCAAGTTTAAAGGCGATGGTCGGTTGAGCAACGAACCACTCGTCATGCTCAAGGTCTGTTTTTATTTTTGATTTTTTTGGCAAAATTACAATTTTGAAATGTTGCTTGAATTTTCAGGGCAACCTGATCACGCTCTACTACATCCCGACGATGGAATATCGCAGCGATCAGGTGCACACCGTCTCCATTCCGATGTACTATGTGAGTAGTTTTTCTCTTCATTTTCGTTAAAAAATGAAATGAAAGAGAAAATCAAAGCATGCGCGTTCTGCAGGACCAATGGTGGCAAGAGGATCGACGTCAAAAGACCAACCGAGAACATTTGCTAATGACGCTGTCTGACCTGGACTACATCCTTATCAGGGCCACACACTCTGACAACATGTTCAGTTCCAGGTTAGCGCAACTCTAGGGAACTCTGAAAAAGCTGATTGTTTTCTGTTTTCGCGTGAATCTGACAGCGAACCATCGGAACATTTAGGGCCGCGCATAGAAACCACGTTAAAAGCTGATAGGCTCTCAGCGTTTGAGTTTCCACAACGATCAGTGTCTTAGTGCGATATCAAAAAAAATCCTGTTTCATCTGTTTTTGCAATGTTTCAGTCTTGGGGAAGTCTCACTCGACATCGCTGTTGACCGCGACACGCAACAGGAACGTGCGTGGGCCGTTGAGCAATGCCGCTGCCCGATCGGATACATTGGCCTGTCGTGCGAGGTTCGTCATAAAATAGAACTTTTTCAAGTCATTATTTGAATATTTTTTAACTTTTTTACCCATTTTAGAAAAAAATATAATTCAAAAAATGCTATCTTTCCATCAGGATTGCGCACCCGGTTACGAGCGAAGTGGCGGAGGACTTTATCTGGGCACGTGCGTGCAAGCGACCGCCGAGTGCAATCCGGCTGGGTCACTGACCGAGAAACCCGGCTCAGACGGGAATTGTGTTTGCAAGGTAGAACATTTCTTTGGAATTTTTTATAAAACCACAAATCCACCAATGTGAACACCCTGTCTGAAGCCGGCCTACCCAATACCGAAGAGTCTGAGTGTGCTATTCCCGAAATACGTACGCTCATCGGTAATATACACGGAAGTGGGTTGATATTGTGATCGTGACTTTGAAAGACAACCCAAAAGCACAAAAGATTCTGTTCTTCACAATTACTACCCAACAAAGTTGCCGTTCTATTCGCATATTGAACCGTTTCTCGCATATATTGCATATACAGTATGCATATTGCACATTTACATATATGTACAGTATGTGCGCATGCATATCGCATCTCGCACGCAGTATATGCACACTGCACATTGTGTGCTTTACCTTGCATATTTCAGGCCAACGTGCAAGGCCAGTTCTGTGACCAGTGCAAGGACGGCACTTTCTACCTCGACCGAAAGAACCCCGATGGCTGCATCAAATGTTTCTGTGGTGGAATCAGCCAGCAATGCGCTTCAAGTACGCTCTTCAGAGCCCAGGTATGTGGGGGTAGATGTTGGATTCGATTTTATAAATCATATTTGCAGTACACCTGAGCACAGAAGGCAGTTTCTCATGGCATTTGAATGGGGTTTGTATCTCTAATGTGTGACACAGACGCTCACGAAAAATGCTGTAGAGTGTTTTCAACGTCCGTGAAAGTGTAAACATTTGTGTTTCACATTTTAACGTTCTAGGAGCGTCTCACCGGCAATCGTCTTAGCGGCATTCAGCTACGATCAGAAGATCGCACCAATCCGTACCGACCCGACCAACGACCCAGGATCGAGCACAGTACGCGCATTTTGTCTAAAAATGTTCCCTGAAACATCAAGGAAAAGTCAATAATTTCAGACAAGTTGGTGTTCGATTCGTGGAATGACGTCACCACCAATCAGGCGTTGTACTGGGAAATGCCAGAGCAGTTAAGAGGCAACAAACTGACCAGCTATGGTGGAACGCTCAAGATCACGTTTGAGTATGACGGAAGTGGATATGACTCATCGAAACCGTTCATCATTCTGAGGGTATGATTAGTGTATTCTCTATTTTATCTAATTTGTTTATTGTGTTTAATATTTATTGAATTTGCCTGATTTTTCAGGGCAACGACATCACGTTGATCTACGAACACGATGCCATGTCGTCCGGTCGCGAGCATACTCTGGAAGTGGTGTTCTTCGAGGTAAGGTACTATTAGGCTTAAACTTAGGCTCAGGCTCATTTCTCAGGCTCATAACGCCAGTTCCTTGCAGGACCACTGGAAGTTTGAACAGCAAAAGTTCGACACGGAGAATATTAATGTAAATTGTGTCAATAGAAAGAACGTCTTTGCGTGTATGAGACCCTTGTGTTTAACTGCTGTAGGGCGAACATTTTAGCGTCAGTTTTCGTTTAGAGATGTTATCCCTATATTCGTCGCATGTACATGTGGTCTGAGATGTACACCAGAGGACGCATTTGAGTTGAAACATTTTCTTTTTTTGCAGAATCGCTGGAAGTTTGCCGACCAAGACAAAGAAGCGACTCGTGAACATTTGTTGATGACGCTAGCCGGCTTGAACCAGTTCCTGATCCGCGCCACGCAGAAGGACAGCATGAATAGCGTATCGCTCGTCGAGGTAGCTCAATCGTTTATTCAGCTGCTCTGGGTTCGAATCCGAATCGATGACAAAGTATGCATATTTTCTCTCTCAAATTGCAGGTTTCAATGGATCACGCCGTTGACTTCGACACCGGGCAGGTGCAGGCGCGCGAGGTCGAGAAATGCAATTGCAACGTCGATCCGATCGCGTTCCCCGGACACGAGGGTCTGTCGTGCGAGGTTTGTGTGCAAGTGTAAATGCAAGTTTGAAAAATGCAATTTGCATTTCTCATTTTTTTCGGAATTAGTTTACCTCTCGGGGGAGGGAGGAGCAAAATTCAAGAAAAAATCATTTTGTGAAGTCGAAAATTTGATCAATACTACTTATTTAAAATTAATGTGCATTTGCTTTCAGGTCTGCAAACCCGGATACACACGAACGGGCGGCGGTCTGTGGCTGGGTCTGTGCCAGACCTGCATGGACTCGTGCAATCAGCATTCGAATGATTGTGACCCCGAAGTTGGCGTCTGTCACAACTGCCTGCATCACACAACCGGACAATTGTGAGTTACACAGATGCAGGGGATTTAGTGCAAGTCAAACAAATGCAATTTACAGTATATGAGTGCAAACTGCACGTTTGAAAAATGTGCGAGCACAATGCACGTGAAGTGTATGACACATGCAGATCGTGCATGTATGCAAACTGTTCATTGTGAACGGTGCAAGACATGCAAATATGCAATTTGAAAGACTGCAAGCTATGCATGTGCAATACGCAAACAGGATATATGCATTTTGTGCACATGCACATTTATATTGCATATTTCAGCTGTGACGAGTGTGCCGCTGGCTACGAGGGCGATGCGCGACGTGGAACACCCCGCGATTGTGCACTCATACCAGCGCCACAGGCAAAGTGCCAGTGCAACAACCACAGTCCGAGAGGATGCGATCAGAATGGACGTTGTATTGTACGTTGAATTAAGAGTTTTTTAAATTTTCAAAATCTAATTTTCAAAATTTAAAAAAAATGCAATTTGTTGCAGCTGTGTGAGCACAATACCGAAGGGTTCGAGTGCGAAAATTGCAAAGCCGGATATTATGGTGACGCGACACGTGGCACACCGTATGATTGCACCCCATGTCCATGCCCGTTGGTTCAGATTTCTACCTTCAGATGCGTTCTTCATCAAATGATTTTTATATTTTTGTTGATGAATTCTGATAAGCGAAATTACCTGGTGAATTCAGGGGCAAGACCGAGTGCTATGTGAAACCCGACGGTACAGTCGTGTGCAAGAACTGTCCAGCCGGTTACGCTGGTGACAGGTGTACCATGTAAGTTATTAGTTGTACTGTACATTTCACTATTATCTTCCCAAATTCCCCCAACCCAACTTTCAACGACCTCCCTAACCCCTTGATTTCCCAATATAGTCGGATCCCACACATGCATGGGTAAGTTCACACACAACCTGTCACTCCCTGACCTGTAACTGTGATTCTTTTGATTTGTGGACCTGCATGATGTTACCACATATTTTCATCACAATTAAGTTTGATTCTGAAACTCGATTTTGTGAAGTGTTGTCCTTTTAGTTTATATTTCTCAATGAGAAACTCTTTTTCGCAATTCTCGCTTGCGCGAAAGACAATCTTCGCATATTGATCCATCAGTCAACATAAATCAAAATCACAATGTCGATATTAACACAACATCAATAATCAATATCACATTTCAGCTGTGCGCCCGGCTACACGCAGGATCCTGTTGACCCGTCGAAATGTAAGGCTTACGGATCACACCATGGCTCTAGCCATATCGATTATGCAAGACGTAGAGATGACCAGTACCACTAGGAGTTGGGTACCACAATGAAACATCGTACTGTACATATATTGCAATTCTGAGAAATTGGTGTGATTGGTACCTAACATACTAGTGGAAAATTATAATGCCGATAGTCAACGAGACTCAAACAATATGCACTTGATGTTTTTTGGCTTAGCCTAAATCGTTTCGTTTCCTACGGTGCATTGCTTACGCCCAGTTGCAGTTTTAGAATGAGTTCAGATTTTATAAGGTCCAATCCCAATTTTTTTCAATATGGATTCCCAAGCCCCATATGCAAGTTTATTCAGATCAGAAAGCAAGCGCTTGTTTTAGAGTACACCACACCGCTTTTGTACCAGCCTATTCACCACATTTTATCAGTTTGCATTGCACATTGGCGGCCTGTCCACGTTAATTGTCCTGTCCAGTCACTTTTTCGTTGCTTTTTCATGGAAAAATCCTATTGTTCATAGTTTTTGGTAAAATTTGTTTCTGATTAGTTTCCCAAATGTTGTATGGTATCAATACATATCGTTTTTGTGATTCTGTGCTTTGCACGTCCCTGGTGTAATTGTGTGTCACCATAACAAACATTTTGCAAGTTCAACTTGCATTGACTTGCATTTTTATGCAAAGTCCACATAAATGCAATTGTGAACTTGCAAAATGACATGCATGTTGGACCATGTCAAACTACTTTCGTTAATTGTGCAGTAGAATGCATGTTTGGTTGCTTTCAAGACTTGGGGTACGATACAAGAGCCGTTAAGTACAACAATCTAACAACAAAATGCAGGGTCCGAGGATTGCACAAAAAAGTGCAAGGACCTTGCATCACACGTGTCGCTTCCAACCGCGGGCTTCCACACGCTTCACTTTTCGTTGCATGAACTTCGTGTTTGATGTTATGTTGTACATTATTTTTCTCACAGTTTTCTCTTCAAAATGATTCAAGAGAAAAACGACTTTTGTTACACATGACAAGCGCGGAATATATCTACAGTTTGGCAGTGATTCAAAAATAATAGGGTCTTTTGTAAATTTTATCCTTTTATTTTTGCATGTGCAAGTATGTTTTTGGACGTGGTGGTATATTTGTTTGTATGCGTACCGTTTGTTTACATGTTTTCTTTTCCAGTTCCAGACTTGCACATTTTTGTGTTTGTGTGTGTATGTGTGTTTCTCCAATCTTTTACGTGTGTTTTATGTTCAGTGTTCATAAGAGTTTGTTTTTAGCGTTATCCACACATTAACTGCCATATACCGACAAATCACCCCCTAGTACACCCGTGCATGGTTGCTTAGTGTACACCTAGTCGGTATGATGTCAAACTAATTCACTGCTTAAACTTATGAGCATGTTATGTTTTCGAAAATTTTTCGACAAATTATTCTATTTCATATCGAGAAACACTGCGCTATATACTGAATTGGCTTTCAGAATTTTGAACAAAATAAAGAAACTGCCGGTTATGGTTTGTCGTGGTGTTTGTTTGTTTCCTGGGTTGTGTTTCCACTTTGTTGAGTGTTGGTTTGCATGCGTTGTTGGTTGCTTCCATGTTTGGGTTCCCGGTTCCCGGTTTGTCATGTGCATTTCAAGAAGTCCGCGAGCTGAACTTTCTGCCCAATACTTTCTTCCACCTTCTTCTGATAACCGTTTTCTTAACCTTTATTAAATTCCAGACTACGTAACATCTCTCCGTCTCTTTCCGCTTTTTCAGTGGTACTGTGGTGACTTGCTCTAAAACAAGCCGCTCACTTCTCCAACCCCCAGAATACAACTCGTACACATCTGATTTTAATAACAACCGTAGCCTCTTCGTATCAATTCCAGACTCTCAACTTAAACCTAGAATTAAACCCATCATAAATTCTCTTCGGGATCACATTTCTCCATTCAATTTACGATTCATGCGATTGCCAATAATACCATCCGATGCCTTTCTTAACGATCGCGAAATGCTTGTCTTTGGAGAAGGTTTCTTCCAATGACCCCCAAGTTTGCCGGGTTTGCAGGCGTGCTCAAGGTCGAAATTGATCCTCCCAAACGACAGGAGGCCGGCGAAGGCGACACTGTCAGTTGGACATGCAGATTGGGCGGACAAGGAGTGCAGGTTTGTGGGCGTTGGGATTTAAATGAAAAGTTATAGCAAAGAAACTTCATCATTGGATGTTTAAATGGAACTGCTTTTCAAATGCACATATTGAAATTTGGGCTGGACAAATCTTTGCTTGCTTCTCAAGCTTGCGCTCTGGATCAACATTGTGAGTTACTATGCACATATGAAAATGGCACAGTTTTTCGGCACAAATTCATCCTGTAACTTTTTGGACACCATTTCACTTTCGAACACTTCAAAAACACCTGAAAATATTATTGTTGGAAACCCATCGGCGCAAACGCACGTCCGCCACGTTTCTACACGCGATGTATCGCATTACAACAAGTGTTTTTTTTATTTGTGTCTTTGCTCTTTCACTCACGTAATATATTTTTTCCACTCCACTTGTCCTTCGCTGTCCGGTTTATTGTGAAAATGAACTGAAAGTGTCATTCATGAAACTAATAACTGCATTTTTTTTCTTATATTCAGATCAGCCCAGAAGAAGTAAGTCAAAAAGATCGTATTTCGGATCCGATACCCTACCAACCCCGGGGAAATAATTTTCATTTCACTGACCCATAACAACTTTAATTCAAAACGGGAGCCGTTTCTACTAACCCATGTATGTCTGCAGTGTCCAATATGCAAATCAATATCCCACACGGATCACTTTTGAGTTCAACATCTCCTCCCTCAATCCCTGAGTAACGCTCTTTGAACCCCCATTGACCCCCTTAACCCTGTTTCAGCGTGCAGCCTACACTCTAGCCTGGACCAGGCCCGGGTTGGGTCCATTGCCTGACAACGCAGTCGACAATATGAACGGAGGATTGACCATTCACAATGTGAACCGGGACAACATGGGACGATATGTGTAAGTAAATTTTAACAATTTGAAAAAATACGCCTTTCGTTCAATTAATACTTACATAGCGATTATTTTAGCTGCACAGCCAGTGCCAACGACGGTAGACAGTCGCAGGATGTGGCTGAGCTGATACCGAGAGGTTGGCGCTCGGGTTTTTTTTGCTAAATTTACCAGTTTTGACAAAAAAATAGAATTTAAACTTGTATACTATGTCTCAAAGTGAAGTTAATTCTACATATCCTAATAACGCTTCAAGGCTTTGCTGAGCATGCCTTGAGTGAATGACTTCCCCACGCATTTCTTACAGAAGGAGCATTCAACCTGCGCCCCGACCACTTAACGCCAGGTCAAATATTCCTTTAAATCGTAAAATATGTTGTCATTTTGACGGGCAATCTGTTTTTTGCATGCGATACATCCTTTCAATTTTGCTACCCAAACAACTATTCACCTTTTCATTATTTTTGTTCCAAACCTTCCCTACTATGCATTTGCACCCCCGTGGAAATGTTACCCTCACATGTCATATTTTCCCGAATGCTTTAGGGCGAACTTAGGTTGAACACGGAAACCGGAACACGGAAATAATTTACACACGAACCAGTTTCGTGGATTTCCGTGCACGGAAATATTTCCGTGGCACGGAAATATTTCCGGGTTCCGTGTTCCGTGTTTTTTTATTTTCACGGAACACGGAAATATTTCCGTGTGAATAGTTGTTGCTGTTTGCGTCAACACGCGGGCTTTTGACGTCAGCACGCTGGCTTTTGTCATCATCACTGCAAAAGCATCGTTTGCGTGCCTGAATCATTGCCGTGTTCCGTGGCACGGAAATATTTCCGTGTTCCGTGATTCTCCAAAATATTCACGGAACACGGAAATATTTCCGTGTTCCGGTTTCCGTGTTCAACCTAAGGGCGGACTTAGGCTGAATCCGGAAACCGGAATCCGGAAATATTTCCGGAAAACGCATTATTTTTGCATGTAAATTTCTGCGTTTTACCGAAATATTTCTGGAGTCCGGAATTGTTTTGTATTTTTGTATGCAAATAATTTCCGGCTTCCGGATTCCGGATTTAACCTAAGTTCGCCCTTAGTCCGCCCTTATACTGTAGCACAATTTAAATAATACGCTATAATGATCATGCCTTGCCACCCACCCTTTACACCCGCGCGCACACCCTTGATTATCTAGGCCGCGCACCCCTCATCACGGTCACGCCTGAGTTCCTGACTGTCAAGGAGGGCGATTCGGCTCAGTTCGTCTGCACGGCGGTTGGACATCCGAAACCGGTGGTTCAATGGGGACATCGAGGTGCCGGTGGCCCGCTGCCGCCGCATGTCCGGCAGGAGGCTGGTATTCTCACAATCCCCGCCACACAGCGCGCCGACGATGGAGAATACTATTGTGTGGCGTCGAATGTGCACGGCAGTCCGCACACCGCTGTGAGACTCTATGTCACCGCCGGTTGGTTTCGGTGATGTTTCACACGTCACACTCAACAACGTCGCTACCGCTGTCCGAAATGTGTCTTCATGTTGTCCTGTCTCAACTTCGCTTCTAAGGTTCTTCCTCCGCTTAACTCGTTCTTCGCTGACCATACTTGCTGCTATTCGACCAAATGTCCTGTCCTCTTCATTCTACTGGTCCAAATACGCTGTTGTTCCTCCGATTCGCTTTTCGCTATCGCTACTAACTCGAAGTCAATCAATGTCGAAAAATTATGGTCGCAGTCAGTCTTTTCGTCATTATTCGTGGTTCGTGACTTGTCCTAGTCCATTGTCAACATTCTGTCCTATGTACAATGCAGCCGGTCCACCAATCGTGCAAGTCGATCCGGAAGTGTCGAGGCCGAGGGACGGTGATCCGGTGACCATCCGATGCAGCAGTCCATCAACGCCTGAACCACAGTTCACCTGGGGCTACCAGGACCCGAACGGACCACTTCCCGAAGGGGCACGGGTGTCGCCGGATGGCACGACTCTGACCATCCCGCAGTGCAGGAAAGACCATGCGGGCACTTGGTACTGCACGGCTACGAATGAGAACGGGCAGTCGACCGCTCCCGCACAGGTCGAAGTGCAAGGTCTGCTCGGATCATCACCTGATTGAGAGACTTATATTGCACTTTGTCAGTCGTTTCGCTCAATACATTACATTTTAGTTGCTTTAATTGTCGTAGTTTCCAGAATTCCAACCACTGAAGTGTCCGTGCCATTATGTATTTTCAATCGTGTGTCCTTGTCAATGGCCAAACACGCAAGTCATCGTTTCCAGGCAGACCCCCAGTCGTGCAAGTGAGTCCACAGTTGTCGACCCCCAACGAGGGTCGTCCCGTCACGATTCGCTGCAGCAGCCCGTCAACTCCCACGCCCACTCTCACCTGGGGATACGAAGACCCGAACGGTCCACTCCCCGACGGGGCAATGGTCTCCCCTGACGGGTCAACCTTGACCATTCCCCAGTGTCGTCAAGATCATACGGGCACCTGGTTCTGTACGGCCACAAATGAGAACGGGCAGTCCAGTGCACCCGCACAAGTCAATGTGCAAGGTTGAATGTGTTGCAGATTTTTATTTGGTTTTTTGTTCGTGCTTCATGGTCCCGTGTCACAATATTTGCACATCTCTCTGACTATTATTTATTCTTGTATCGTTGTCAACACACTTTGCTTTTGTGTCCTTAAAGTGTGTCCCAATATCGTGTACTTTAGCCAATCCGCCGGTGGTCTCAATCGACCCACCCTACGTCAACACGAAAGAGGACCAACCGACCGAACTAAATTGTCTCGTGCAAAACGCTGATGATCCCCGGATCACTTGGGGATTCGAAGACCCACAAGGACTGTTGCCTGATGGTGTTGAGACTGATGGGGCCAGACTCACCATCCCCAAGACCACATATGACCACGCCGGCACCTACTACTGCACCGCACTGGCACCGAACGGAGAGAGCAGCGCACCGTCAGAAGTCGATGTTGTTCCCGGTACCCAACATTTCTGTGTTTGTACATTGTGTTCAAATATATGTTTCATAGTCACCAGGTTCTAGTCTAAGTCCGACCATGCCCATTATTCCCTGTCTGCAGCCGACGGTCCCGAAGTTCGCGTCACGCCAACCACACAAACACCCACCGAGGATGACCCGGTCGAGATTAGATGTTCGAGTGATTCGACGCCTGAACCCGAACTCACCTGGGGTTATGAAGATCCACAAGGTCCACTTCCGGACGGTGTGGAGGTCTCGCCAGATGGGTCAACATTGTCCATTCCCAAATGTCGTCTGGATCACAGCGGCATCTGGTACTGCACGGGCACGAACAAGCATGGCAGCGCATCGGCGCCCGCCGAGGTCGCCGTCGTTAAAAAGGGTACGCAGCGAGGAATGCGATTGTGAATGCCGATTATTTGCAGTGACCCGCGCGAGTGTGAATACACTCCATCCTCCGCCCCCAGATTGCCGTGGTCTATATTCTGCTTGAATGGCTTGTAAATGTTTTATATCCCACACAACCACAGTATTCATTGCACAACAGTACCGCTTCGTTCACACGGCACGACACCTAAAAAGCTCGATTGCACTATATTCGCTTATTAATTCTGTCACCATCTACATACGTACTGCTTCATTCAGACGCTTGCAAGAACACTCAAACTTCTCATTCTTCCTGTTTTAACGTTTCGTATTGTTTGTGTTAGCGCTCTGAACGTTTCAACGCATTCAGTTCCTTCTACTGACCGTATGTTCGTAACTATACGTTCCAATACTTCCAATATTATGTATACCAAAGCACCGTCGCTTGAATAACTGCTTATTAACTTCTCCAAATTTTAATCTTTTCGTTTGAATGCGAACTATTCAATTACATATACTGTCGCTGGAAAAGTTCGCAGCTCTACGCTGCTGCTAACGCTTCTCTACAACAGCAAAAACGCCCGTTTTATATGCACTTCAGTGTGATTGGTAAGTCATCAAGATTCTTCGAAAGAATTTGTGGTGACTACACGATCAAGACGAAGTTATATAAAATGGGCGGTGGCTAATTGCGACATTTGTATATAAAGTCCCAAATGTTTCAGACCGTCCTCCGGTAGTTAGAGTGAGTCCGCCAACACAAAAGGTCGATGTCGGACAACCAATCACGATCAAATGCACGGCTGAGGGTGAACCGAGGGTGGGTGATGTTTCATTTACGTGCATTACTACATACACCATCTTGCATTTGAATATGAGCACAGTACGTTAGTGTATGTACTTTCTTTGTGCTCTGGAATGGCAAGCGCTGAAGGGGGGATAGTCATCCTTTAAGGCCTAACTATACTCGTTCTCTCAGAGAACAAAGAACAAATTCTCGCGCGCAGATTGGTCCACGTATGTTCAACAGCCAATCAGCGCTCGAGAATTTGTTCTTTGTTCTCTGAGAGAACGAAGTATAGTTAGGCCTTAAGGACCACGTTCCAGCGTGGTGCTATGCTAAGCGTATCACTATTTGATTCCAGCCAAATATCGTTTGGACTCGTGGTGACCAGCAATGGACGCCGATTGATGGGGAACTTTACATTGATCAAGCCGAGAAATCGGACGCCGGAGAATACAAGTGATGTATTTGTGAATGTTCGGTGTTTTTAATTGAACTTGAAAATAAGGTTTGATGTTTCAGATGCACAGCGACAAATGTGGCCGGGTCAGATGAAGCCACCGCGCACGTTGACGTAGAAGGCACGTCGTCTATTTGTAAATTCCGGAAGAATTTTTTAAACATCACGAAAACTGGCTAATGGTTTTGTCGTCAAATCATCGCGTCGAGCAAAGTCGTCAAGCACATGAGCCCCAAATGAGCGCGAAAACTAATACATGTGTTCGACAACTTTGTTTGACGAGATGATTTGACCACATTACTATAAGCCCGAAAACTTCGTTGTTTGTCAAAAACCTACAAAACCTACAAAAATGCACTTTTCAGCCACCCTGTGGGTCGAGATTACGCCGGATGCAGAGGTGTTCCAAGTGAGCGAAGGCACCGCTGATTTTGTGCTCAGCTGCAAAGGACATGGCACACCCGAGCCGATTATTGAATGGATACAGTGAGTCAATATCGTGCTTGTTTTATAATAAATTATATTTTAAACATTTGTCGAAACAGATCATGAATATTGACTCCGCAATTTTTCCAGCGACCACGGTCCGGAACGCGGGGACGTACCGGAAGGATACAAACCACCGGAGATTGAGGATGAAATGATTCGATTTGATGTTGTGTCACCGAGACATGCTGGCGAATACATCTGCAAAGGCACCACTGACTCGGGCACCGCTACTGATAAGATCATTCTGAGAGGTGCGTGCATTTATTTAGTTATATATTTTTGGTGTGGTTATCGCGATTTTTGAAACGACACAAAAAAGTATCCAAAAAGAGCTGAACGTTTCAGCTTTGTGATACACAGTAGATTGTATAGAGCGGCCCAACAATAACCCTGAGCCTAAATCTGAACACAACGAAAATCAAATCTTGTAATCACGGTGGCACGATGTTTTCCCCGACAAACTTTCCTTATCGCAGTGAACCACTTATCCCCAGACATGTCATTGTGCCGCCGATGTTTCAGTGATCTCACGCCAATCACAACAAGTGAACGTACTGGGCGGTTCGGCACAAGTGCACCCGGTCGGAAGCCGCGTCGAGCTGATTTGTCAGAACAGCGGGCCGCTTGACAACAAACTGGAATGGTCGCGAGTCGGCGGTGCACTGCCAACGCGCGCACGGGCTGAGAACGGGAAATTGACCATCGAAAACTTCCAGGTGCGCGGTGTGTGTGTATGTGTTTGTGACCGACGAATCTGAATATTGTGCTTTTTTGGTGGAAGATTTTAAAGTATTAACTTTCACGCTGCTAAAAACAATTGACGTCCTTAGTGCCGGAGAATGCCAAATAAGCTCCCGTCTATGGACATTTTAAGTAATACTTCATGTGCTTATACATGTGGTGGAGGCACTTTTGGGATGAAATCTCAACTCCGAAATGAATCCCAAATAAGCCCCCAGGGGTCACGTGTGGGGCTGAGACGATAATAAAAGTCGTTGATGAACTATGCACCCTGGAATGCTGGAATATGCACACGCACGTGATGTTTCAGCCGGCGGATGGCGGTGAATACCAATGTATGGCGCAAGCGAAAGAGTCCAATCAGGTCATCACTACAACGAGTGTTATGATTTACAGGTTGGTACATAGAAAATTAAAAATCGATCATTGGAAATATCGCGGTTTTGGATCATCGAATGCATTAGCTTTCATCACATAAGTTGAAACAGTGCACTTATCGACTTGTATTATCGTCAACACTCGCCGTCAACAACCTAATGCCAAGCACAATATAGAAAGGGCTCATTCAGGCCTTACTTGAAATGACGACCGGAGAGTCGACGCTTTGCGTTGACGCCTAAAGAATCAGCCGCCCCACCAGTTGTTTTCAGTTCGCAACCGACCAAGCCGTTTGTGTCCGTCGACAAACAAGTTCGATTCGCCGATGTCGGCACGAGTCAAACGATCGAATGCCGTGTTGATAGTTGGTGACGATTTTCGGGAAAAAATTTTTAAAAAAAATTTTCTCAAAAAAGCTGCTGGCTCGTAAACTTTGCATGTGTTAACATATTGCGAGCGAGAAAAAACATAAATGATCTTGCACCCCAGTTTGCACGAATTTGCACGCTGTCATGATCACAAGCATGGGTGCACTGTTTCACAGTCTTGTCGCACTGGTTCAAACTGAAACCACGCCACGTCCATCCAAATCTGACACTTTGTTTTCAGGGCATGTTATTGTTGTGATGTGAAGATTGTGATGCTACGGAAGTGTGTTTGCGTGTGCAGTGTATTGTCTAACTAGTCATCTCATCTTTGTAACTCAATTATGGACAACTCATTGAGCTAACAGCACTGTATGAGACACAAAGCTGAATGTTCACTCAAATATTTCCTGCACCCACCCACTCTATAGATCCGAGCCAGGGCTCAGCGATGGTCTACTGGTACAATGCCAATGACACCTTTCAACACATCGATCGCGACTATTACGAACCGGGCCTGCCAGTTGTGCATATTATAAATGTGCAACCCCGCCATTCTGGCTTGTATGTCTGCCAGAAGACCTACACGAATGGAACTACCGTAACCGATGAGACGTATTTGATCGTACGGTATCGTCGCGACGCCGAAGCCAAGCGTGGTACGCACTAGCGATGTCTTGCATGACCGCAATATGGTTCATTGAATCTCTCTATCCTGCACGAAAACGTTCCCCCACGACCACTTTTGTTTGTTTTATGTTTGTCAAATCCATTCCCAGGTGTTTTGTTAGCTTTTGTTTTTGCAATTCCCCCGATCGGCTTGCATTTCGCATGTGTCTTTTTGTGTTGTTTGTGTTTGTGTGTGTGCTAATGGGCCAAATTCACGAAAGTCATCTGAGCAGCGCTATTGGAAATTCATCGTGTATTTGATATACATCTGACGTTCTCCACTTCGTGCGTAAATTCATTTTTTTTCACAAAACGTATGGCGTGCTTTGACCAGCACTGCTGTTCGCGTAAGAACGCAATAAACTGAGTTCAGCCAGCTGGAAGTCGTCATCATATCGCTTTTTGCGCTATTTGGCTTTCGGAATTCGATCCATTGTGTGTGGTTAGATGCATGCATTTGGGCACCCTTGTGCGTCATACAAAAAAATGACGAAACGAAAAACTCGACCAGGGCAAACAAACACACGGAATATGGTTCAGCATATTGTCTCTCAGACTTGATTTTTTGTTTTAAACCCTCATGTGTCACTCCCAAATGTGACGTTCGCAATATCATTTTCTCTAGACCTGGCCAGCGACGCGTCGTTCACGTGGACCAAATTCAACGACCAGGGACTAATCGGCGAACCGACGGGCGTCACGATGGAGAAAGGCGGTGCGATTCTGCGATTCAACAACATCCAAACGTCGGACGCCGGCGTCTATCGGTGCACGGCCAAAGACGACAGTCTGACGCCGTTGGGCACGGCTGCCGTCGCGCTGGTCGTCATTCAGCATATGGCGCCCAGTGGTAAGCGAACACAAAGCGAAAAACACAAGAACCTGGGAGATTTGCACAACACTAGCCCATTCAGAACATGTTTTGTTGACGTGAATTTGATTGAGAATTTTCAAACGAAAACCAACTGTTTTTTAAATCGCAAATTCATGATTTTGTCTACAATTTGGTCATAATGCTTAAATAATGAAAAGCCTACACATGTTTTGCCTTTTTCGAGAAAAAAACACGATAAACAATGGCTACACATTTCAGGGTTTTCGATCCGTCTAATCGACTTTTGTTTTTCTCTTGTCCAAATTTTTAGTTTCCACCTTTCGTCGCTTTCTTCTGTTTCCGCCAGGGATGCTCTCGCTTCATCACCCTGAGTTCTGGTCCAGATAGTCTTTTAAACAACAATACCTGATAAATGTAATGTTTCAGACGCCAAGAGTGCCACGTATGCGCTCCAGGGCACCGCCAGACTGCAATGCCCGGTGTACAAAGTGGAAGGATTCAACATCGAATGGTCACGTGACAACGGAGAACTACCCACGTCCGCCTTTTACGACTCTCGGCAAAATATCGTGTAAGTTATTTTTTTATTTTCGAGAGTTTTGTCCGATAAAAATTGATTTCTATTATTTTTGACAAAATTTTTGAATAATAATTTAGGATTCCGAATCTGGAGGAACGAGACAGCGGCATATATAAATGCACAATGTCGGAAAAAATGGATGGGAAAATAGTGACGCACGGATACGTCAACCTGGTTGTCTCGGCAGGTATGCGCCCAATAAACCATATTATGATGTATGCCGTTCGGCAATTTTCCAATTGTGTCCCATGGATAACTGTCGTTATGTGTTTTTAACAAAGTACATTAGTTGTCTGTCTTTCGGTTTACAATTTTTTGAACTTCCAGGAGTGTTTAGCGCAGACTTTCGAACTTTCCTATGTTTCTGGATATCTTAGGAAATCTAATTTTTAATGTCGGGCCTGCAACCTTACTTCAATGGGGTGACCTTTTATTCCCACATGTAGCCATCATGAATACGACTACCGACGATGGAATGGAAGGCGGTAAGTTTTTTTGTCACTGGCTGAATGACAAATTGACACAGAAACAAGAGAAACGTCTATGAAAACAAGAGAGAGTTGAAAAAGCACCATTTTCTGTGCCAACTTGTTCTTCCACCCAGTGACTTTATGATCGAGAATTCCCGAGCTTCCCGCGCATACTTCTCGCCTGTCGCGCTGCTACATGAAAAACAAAAAACAAATTGAAAAAATAAATTTAATTTTAGCAGCAGAATGTAACCGGCACCCGGCGCTTATTTGCATGTCTCGAATGGAATCACATCGAAATGAAGTGTCTCTAATCTTCCCAACTTTGCGCTAAGTATCGATTCCTTGCCTAACGTTATCGCACCTAACCGAATGTCAAAAAAACAACGCTTGTAAATCGCAGATTCTCACGAATTCTTTACAAGAGGACTCTTTTTAAATGTATTTCAATCCAAATGTCCATTGTTTGCAGACCATTCCGGCACGGCTGTGCGAGTCAAAATCGAAATCCATCCGCAGTCAGTAGCGATCGGCGATGAACTGCAGCTTGTGTGCACCTACGATGGTGTGCCTGATGAGTTCGCAAAGGTCACTTGGGTGAAGGGACATCATCAGGACGAGATACCGCCGAAGGCACAGGTCGGGCTGTGGGTGGCGAAATGGGTGCACAGTTCGGTTTAATGTTTGCCAAAGGATAGTTTTTTGTTTTTTTTGTTATCAAACTGTTGTACTAGATTCACCGGCTTTAAATTTGACAATGTTGCTGTGCGTTGGGGTCAATCTGGCACTGGCGATCACATGGTGCCCCCTGCCCCACCCTTCTGCGAAACCAGGTCAAAACTGGCAGTCAAAAACACATCGCATCACAATTCACATTTGATCCGATAGGGCTCGTTTGATCTGATGCGTTGTAACGTTTGCTCATCAAAAGTCTCAGGAAAATTAACTCGAAGTTTTTTTTGTAGCTCTCACAACAATCCTATGGTTCAACCCTAACGATACCCGACATCCAGCTGGAAGACGCCGGAACGTACAGCTGCACTGTGTTCACTGGTAAGTGTTTGCCAATGCGCGCGCCCGGTGGCGCAGTGGTTGAAAATCATATTTCACGGGTTCGAATCCCGGCGCGGGCACACACACGCACACAACTGTTTCAGGACTGCCACAACCGCAAACAATCAGCGCCGAGGTGGCCATCCCGCAACCGCAGTCGACACGTAAATTATTCAGACAATTTAGGGGTCCCGCATCCGAGTCCAGATTTAAGGAACTATCGCACAAACCGGTCGTTTTTATGCCGGCGCCAAATTTTGACGATCAAGAACAATCTGTGAAACATCAGCCGCCCAGCGAGCTGCACAATTATCCCACCGACCGCTTCTATCGGCCTGATAGGCGCAGAATGCAGGCCGATGCGCCTAAAAAGCCTAAAAGGGCTCCGTCGTCAGGAGCCTTTGGTCGTCTGTTTGACTCAAGTGCTTGGGGCCTGGCGTAGTTGTTGTTCTGTCCCATCGTTTTGTTGAGGGCTTAGGCTTCGTTCTTATAATCCAAGTTTTTATGTGTACTAAATTGTGCGTTCACTTTTAATACTTTTGTGCAAACAAGTGTCGTGATGAGACAAGAGATTTCATAGAGCGCTTCGTGTCCAAATTTGTCGGTCCCAGCTTGGGTGGGAGCGAACAGAGAACAAAAAAGTGTGATTTTTATGTTCTTTGTTCTCACTTCATAGTTGCACATGTTAATGGATTGCCCGGATACGTACCACTTGTTTTGTTTCGTTGACGTTTCATATGTCTTGTATCTTGCCTTATGCGCACATCTTTATGTATGTGTGTTTAACTGTGTCGATAACTACACTACCGTATATTCAAAAAATGTTGCCACACAGCCAATTGTTCGTTTTCCTGGAGTACCATGAAACATTGGTGATGGTTCATTAACTTGTTTTTTGTTTCGTGTTCTCGTACTGAACTGGTGAATAACTCAGAGGACAACTGCGGCATACGTTTTCGACCAAATAAAGTAAGGAAATTCTTGATAATAGAAAGATAAACGGTGTATTTTAAGTATGCTGCAGTTCTTCTTCCTTAACATAATGCCTGGTTAAATCCGTCTAGTCCCCGTTTACTGTTTTCCGTGCCGCAGAAACACAGCTCTTTGTTATGCTTTGTACAAAAATCGGGAGCCAAAAATCAGTATTAAATTACTATTTTGATCCGAGCATTTAGACTCAGAATGCTAAGTTTAATTAAATTTCATTCTATAGTTTCCAATCTCGACAGAAAACTGCCTTTCTTGCTTCGCTGCAATCTTTCGGATGAATAATCACAAATTTTCGACAAACATCTATCTGCCATATATTTTGTCTCACGTTTCGTTTACTGCCACAAACACGTACCATTGTTGTCCCGTGTTTCTATCGTGATTCTACAAAACATGTGTATCTCGCTCTGCTTGTGAAAAAAACACTAACGAAAACATCAAATCGGTGCTTATTAATATTATTTTGACTGTTTAATGCTGTTTTGTGAACTTGATTTTGTGTCGTTCTCCAAAAGGAAAACGTGTGACAAGGTTTACTCGTGACGTTTCTGACAGATTTTGGTCGCAGGTTCTTCTTTTCGGAACAAAAACTGATTGTTGATGATACACAAACCTGTGCGTTTTCACACAAATCTTATCTTTCGCGCTGTCTTTTGTTTCGCGGCTAGAAGCCATTTAGTGCATCTATTTGCTTTCTGTGTTGATTAACAAATCAGAGAATGTATGTATTCATGTGCAATTCAGTATTACGTACGTTATTTGTTTCTCATTTGTCCTGCGTTTTCATTAAACGTTTGTAATTTGTGCCACTCAGCGGCGGTTGGTTACGGAATAAAGATTTAGCTGAAACAGAGAACAGCTTTCAGTGTTCTGTTTGTTCGTGTTTCGTGTTCTTGTCCAAGGCTTCATCAGCAAACGTGCTTCGTCAAACTTTCGTTCAGTCATAGTCAGTTTTGTTTGCGTTCGGCACGGGAGGGAACATGCAATCACGAAACTTGAAGAAATTCGACAATAAAGTGGTGCCATTGTTGCCGTAACAGAAAGAAGCCGAGAACCCATAGAAAGTAACGTGTGGCCAACGCATCCAGCTGATGAACTAAAAAAAACAAAAATCTTGGGAAATTTGCTTGTGTTTTCTGTTTCTCGCGCCTCAACACGTTTCCATGCATTTCAGGCGGCGTTCCGATTCCGGTAGTGAGTGGAAAGGTCAGTAAAACTCAAATGTAGTAAGTAGTTCGGCAAGCAGTTATTTTTGTTCTTTCTTTTCGGGCGGACAGCCTACTCATGAAACATCACACCCCACAGGCGGTCATCAAATGTCCCGTTGATCTGGCGACAAAAATCGTATGGACGCGGGCTGATGGTGCTCTGATGCCCAACACTGCAACACAGGTGCACCATCTGCTATACATACATACATAGGAACCCCCCTTTAAGTTCAGGCGTCAGCAGGTAGCCCTGATTTTCAGGACAAAATCACTGGCAACCTGATTATCGATAACCTACAACGTCAAGACGCCGGAGTGTACACGTGCACGGCCACCAAAGTTGGCACTGGTCTCTCCACGCAAGTCGATGTGTCTTTGAATGTTGGAGGTGCGTTTTATTTATTCCCGTTTTTATGACCGGTTTACTCACAATTATTTTTTCGCAAATAGATAAAGGCAAACTACGCCAACACGAGCCCGATTTCAGAGGTGGTGTCCTTACTAAACGAATAGAAAGAGAAAATGCTCATGCACCACGTTGTATCCTACAACCTGTAACATTTCCCACATCAGCAGCCACCTATATGAATGTTTCACTGTTCTGCCAGCAGCTGCGAAATCGAGCTCATGTTGGTGTAGTGTGCCTAATATTAAATTTTCCAGATTTCGTAGCAGCCATGTACGGCAGTGGCTACATGGAGTTGCCTCCCTTGCCCAAACAGGCAGAGTGGGAATTCAAATTGGTGTTCGACGTCAAACCAACCGCGCCGACTGGTTGGATAATTCTGTTATCATCTCCGCCTTGATTCATCAAGGAAAAAATGGTCTTGGAAATTCAGGATTAATCTGGTCGAACGTTAAGTATCCGGAATACGCGGCCGTAAGTCTCGACAACGGTAAGGTCAAGTACAAATTCGATCTCGGCAGCGGTCCGGTTGAGATCGTGAGCAAGGATGACGTCATACTGAATGAATGGAACAAAATCGAAGTGGCGCGCTTCGAGAATCAGGGTATGATTACTGTATATAGACTATGAAACATCAGTCAAACACAACCAACCAAGAAATTCGACAATCCACCCCCACCCTGATGATTCAGGTTCACTCAAGCTGAACGTCCGTGACAAGGAGACTGGGATTTCGCAAGGCTCCGAGATCGGGCTGAGTCTGGCGCCGAGCGTGTATTTGGGCGGAGTCGATAGCGACGCGGCATTGGAGCAGATCAGGGAATTAACTGACTGGAGGGAAATGACCGGATACACTGGTTGGTTGGTGTGAACATTAGTGGTTTCTGGGTCCTTGCGTATGCGGATAGACTTGTAGGAGCAGATAGATCCTTGGCAATTGGCCAGAAGTGTTCGCGCCAAGGAGGCCTGGACGGCGCCCGTCTGTGAAAACGGGCCGAAACGGGCAAACCTCACTGTTGTTACATTATTGTAGG
>JASAMV010003022.1:0-28985 GCA_030248065.1 Rhynchonema sp. JSB1_4
CTGGATATTGTCGACTGCAGCACTTGAAAAGATAAATTTCGTTCACTTCACAGGTTGTGGTGATCTCATCTGCCGAACCCTTAATTCCCGACCATCAGTACAAAGTCACGATCCAGTTCAGCGTTGATGTTTCATGCACTCTCGGCTCGGGCTACATGTGCATTTTCCATCAGCAAAAACCGGGAGTTCAGCCTGATCTGACTGGGTTCACGACGAAGTTCGAGCCCGCCTACGCCAAAACAGTGGTTCCCTGTTTTGACGAACCGCAGTTCAAGGTTGGTTTAATTTTTGTAATCAACTGAAACAAAAGGCATCTAACTTTTACGTACAAACCTCGAAATACTTATTTTGTATATACTGTATAATTTAAAAAGTGACGTGATCTATGATGATACCTAGATCCGGTCTGACTGGTTCCGAGGTTCAATGTTGATCACAACCTAAGTTTTCATTTCAATCACAACGTTTCAGTCCATCTTCAACCTCACTCTGCGTTTTCCACGTGGCAAAGTGGCCTTGGCCAATACGGCTGTTTTTGACACCCAAGTCGATTCGCACCTCGACCACGTCACCTCGTACTTTTTCGAGACCCCGCCAATGGCCACCTATTTGTTGTCGTTTGCGATGGGCGACTTTGACGTGGTCAGTACGACTACGAACAGGGGACTGCCGGTAGGTGACTGTTTTGTGATGTTTCAGATCAGGACTGAAGCTTTAGTGGCTCGGGGTTAGGCTGCAAACGGGCCCAAATTGTTTGGCCCCAAATGGACAGAATGTGCCCCCGGACCGGAACTGCCTGTTTTCGGTTACTCATTGACATGTTCTTACTCAGGGACGGTGCACATGGTCATCGTCAGTGTAAATGGCAACGTAATAGCTCAAAACACATGCAATTTGTGCGTATATTTGCACATTCCAGCTGTCAATCTACTGCCGACCCGAGCTGGTGCCCGATATGCACTATGCGTCCGCATTCGCAGCCAAAACAATGGATAAACTTGAACAATATTTCGAGATCAAATATCCGATGTCGAAACTGGACTTTGTGGCCACCCCTTACTACACGGCTGCAGCCATGGAGAATTGGGGACTCGTTGTGTTCTCTGAGACACTGCTGGCTGTGGAGAATTCGGGTTAGTCAGTGATCAGGTCGGGCTTAGTGCATTTGTACTGACGATGTTCTGGTGCACCACCCGCCGCTGAAAACATTGCCGAAATAAGCAACCTAAAAGACACTGCACAATTCTTATTTGACTTGCATGAAAGAGGAAGTCAAACCACTTTGAGGTCAATTTGTGCCTTAGTTTCAGGTTCTTCTTCCAACATCAGTGCACTCGGTCCATACCGTTATCGAACCGAGAAGATCGTGGTTCACGAATTGCTACATCAATGGTTATTTTTATTTGGTTGTTATATTTGTCCTGTGGGCCAGGTTGTTTATCTTTTTAGTTTATTTTTCTGATAATTGCGATCGAGTTTTTTTCAAAGGTTTGGCAACTTGGTCACCCTTGACTGGTGGGACGAGATCTGGCTGAATGAGGGCACGACAACGTTTTTCATTCCACAGTTTCTGTCCGAGGATCTGCAGATGTTTCACACAATGGAGTATTTCGAGTCCCTGGCGCATCTCTGGCAGGCCGACTCGAGTGGCAAACGGATTAGTTTGTTTCAGGTGAGGTCACTTGGTGCGTATGTGTGTACACTTTCTGGTGCTTTGTAGATGTTTCAACAGCCTGCACGAACGCAAGCTGCTATTAGCCTTGGATGGTGACGGTTTCTAACTATGTGATTTGCTACGGTCACACGACTTTATGTCTATATTTTTCGTATTTGTCGAGGTTTACAGAGTTTGAAACTTGACAGGCGTTTTGTGTCAGCTGTCTGGGAATGAGACGGTCAAGTTTGACATCGCGTCCAGAATATTTTCAGAAAAACACCGCCACCGAGCAAGCCCTGGATCTGCTGTTCACAGGCAACGTGTACATGAAAGGGGGCATCGTGACGAGTATATTACGTCAATTACTGGGTCCACAGACCTTCAGGAAGAACATAGTCAAATATTTGCGAGCCAATCAGTACGGTAGCGTTGATCAGACTGATCTATGGGAAGCAATGGGCACGGCGAGATTCGCTGATGTTTCACTGTCTGCAGGTAAGACCTGACGTGAATATCGTGCAAGAGCGTGCTTTTTGGTTGCCCTTCTCTTCGACTGTGTTTCCTTCACAGACGGCGGGTCGTCGTCAGTGTGAGAATGCACCAGAGATTGCCCCACATGACCCAAAGTCGGGTTCGTATCAAAACTGGCATAAAACTCACTGTTGTTGCATTACAGACTTTATAAATTCCCATTGCAGGTGACCTAATGCATTCATGGCTCAACTATGCCGGCATGCCCGCTGTGCACGTGCATTTGAATCGTGTCACTGGTGAACTGAAACTGACACAATCACAGGCTGATGCCAACATCTACAGGGAGTACTTGCATGTCGACGACAGCAGTGCGGATGAGCTGCTGATGTTTCAAAATTTGTTGGATAACAATACCAACATTGACATAACCCTTGATGATGAAACATCACCAAACAGGCAGCCTCAATGGTTCATACCCCTAACGCTGACAGCCTACTCCAGTACATGGGGCACTCCACAGTCTTGGTCGTGGACTCGCGAGTTCCTATTAACCAATCAATCAATCACCACTCAACTAATCGATAATTCCACTGCCGGATCAATCAATAATGCAACGAATCTAGTCATGGCCAACAATCATTGGCTCCTCGCCAATCCCGATATTCAATTTCCGATCCGTGTGAATTACGATCTAGACACGTGGCAGGCTCTGATCAAACAAATGCACCACCAACATGACGTCATACCGATGCGGTCACGAATTCAGCTGTTATTGGACGCTGAGATGTTTCTGTTTGAGACGAAAAATGTTGGTTGGATTTCCGTTTTGATACAATTGTGCAGTGTTTATTTTTTAATTAAATTGTAGTTTGCTGGCTGAAATCTTATCGCCAGCGGTCGATCAAAGCTGGGGTTTGGGCATCGAATGAAGGTGCAAAAGTGAAAGGCCCGATTACCGTTGTCATGCCCATCGGAGGCGTGTTCATACACAAGTCCATGACACGGCACAACACCTGTTTTGGGATTCTTTTCGCAACCGGTTGTGCATGAAGAAGTTAGTCCAAGCAGATTTGTCAGACGTTTATGGACGCTGGTCTTTTATCCGAGTTGTGCGTTTATTGGCGTAGTCGTTTATCGGCGCGTATCTGGGAGATAGCCGGCGTTCGTGGGTATTTGGCGCACGCGTCTGTTGGCGTTTACTGCACGAGGACAAATGACGGTCAACACACGCAGTAAACACTTGCTTGCTGGGTGTCTGGGCTCATGTCATTTGAGGGTCACAAACCGCGTGTTACTTCTGGACACAGTGCACGTGTTCTAGAAGTTAAAAAAATCATAAACAAAACCCGAAAAAGGGGGAAGAAAACAAAGGCTGAAATACATCACACTGTTCGTGTTGCAGAAACTAGAGGTCTAAAGAAACAAAGTGCGTATGCACACTGAACGTGTTGTAGAAGTTTGAACAAAAAAATCATCCCGCGCGGTCCACAGGCTGCTAAGTCAGCGCTCTCACCCCCTTGCTGTTTGTACTGCGATAGGCCGGCATATGTCTTGTTAAAGGGACACATGCACAAATCCGGTTTCCAATCACGATCAACGTTTCAACCTATCGGTCTGTTGTTTATGCCCCAAGCCCTCGAATCAACCACCAAAGCGATGGCCACTTTCACACAACGACACACTCACCACCACCTTCTCTATTCGGCTTGCGGAAGGCACCTTCACAGAACCACATTCTTCTCTCGTTCGGATCTATCCAGGCTTGCGTCCGTTCAAGTCAAGTATGACGTCATTTGTCAAACAGGCATATGACCACTTGCAGGATCAACCAATTATGACTGCCGATTTAGGACAATCGAAGGGTCTGAAGGGCATGTCCCAAGCCCTTGTCTCTGATCAATGACTGTAGAAGTAAAGCAACCATCAAAGTGGTCGCTGTTTTGTCAAACCAAACACCACACACTCGCGACAACAGGGTAGCAGCACGTTAGAATGTACACGACCAACCCAAAACTTAGAATTTGCGATAGTCGCACTTTTTGCAGAGTGACGCAAAAGCCAAGCACATAATTATCCGGCACCAGAACCGCGTTTGTTACAAGCATATGATCATTTAGCCAGGTGTAGCGGAAGAGAACACACACAGTCTCTCTCTGCCCTCCCTGGGCTGTGATTGAAAAATCGACCATGCACAACACCCAGCCTGGTATGAGGATCTGTCTCTCACTAGCCCAGAGGCCGGTGAGTGTAATTTCGCACGCTCATTATTGTGCTGACAAACCACCATCTTTCGAACAACACCTCCATAAATATAGCAGACGACCTCGTTGCAAACAAAATTCCTCGTTTGTTCTTGTATTGTTTTTGGGAAACCTGTGCAATGGCGTCCGTTTCAAACGCCGGACAGAGTACTGTGTTGTGGACATAGAAGTCGAAATTCAGAATGTTTGTGCAACGCGTATAAAAGGTATCGATATGTATGTATATACTTCACGAGGGCATATTTACTACGATATTCCAACTTTCAGGGAAGTTTCAAAGAGAGATCAAGTGTCTAAAGCCTCACTAAATGAACAAGACACCAAACTTTCAGCTGTGGATCTACGTCGATCTATTGGGCTATCTGGTGCACGAGCGTGAGTTGGAGCCCCTCGTTTTCGGTATCGATGCCATCCGATCAACAATGGCTGTACTGCACAGCACTGACGTCTACCCCCTGCTGTTGGTGTACTTCAAACCGATTGTGGCCAATATGAAACATCGTCTGGCACCGCACGCTGCGCACATTGGCAGAATGCATCGCACGCATTACCAGGTATGATATGAGCACGCATTTTGCATTTCCCTGTGACAATTTCATGCGTGCGACAATTGGCAAATCTTCGACTTCGTGATAATGGACACGGATAATTACTGCGGCTCAGGATTTGGGCAACAGTAGGTGTTTATCCGAGCATAAAACCTTCCGTCCCTCCCTTTCTATAGAGCCAGTAGCTATTTGGTGCTTTAGCACTGACGATGACCCCTTGCACCGCCCATCTGTCCGCGAAAATAGGTTGAAGTGGGTGACCAGAAGCACATTTCTATATAATTCACCTCAAAACGACTCAAAATGAGTTACCTATCCCGATTTCAATTCCAGGTGCTCACCCGTCTCTACTGTCTAACAGGTGTACTCGAGTGCACCCCGATGTCGGGCGAACGCATGGCCGATGTTCTCAACATGATCAGACATGAAATGGGTCGGGTCACCTCTACAAGTAGTGAAACATCAGCTAGTCAAGATGAAGGCACTAACATTGAAGAGGACCGTGTGATGACCATGCAGTACGCGTGCTACTGTCTTGGCGAGTACACAACGCGATACCGAACGCATATTGACAAGCTAATAGCGGACAGCGTCAAGTACTCAAGTGACATGCCGACAGCAACGGGTGCCGAGTCGGCCATGGCCAGTTGGATGGCCGTATGCGCTGGTGGCACGCAGGATGTGCACTTCTGGCGCCGCATAGCTTCGGTGCCACAACTGTACCGAGCCTGGACCGCTTTGTACATGGACGGGCCGTTTGCACTCACCAGTCCACTGTCGCGTCTTGCCATCTGGCAATCGCTCTGGGACAACAGGGCCAAAGTGCCGGCCTTGCGCAGACACAAGAAACTGCTGCATTCGGTCAACAGTCTGCGGGAACTCAGGGTTGCGGCACGTTTCTTCGATCATTCAATGAGACAAGAGTTGATGTACGTGAGAGCCAAGCTGCGATGGCTGATCAGTGATGCAGTACCTATTTTGAATAGATGGCTGTTGGTGCAGTTGGCCAAGTGATTCTGAATATTCAAATGTCGAATTTGGGACCGACATTTGTTCACCTGGTTGACTCGGGGCCACTGTAAAAGAATCGAAGAGAAAATCCGGCATCAGACCGGAAATGGGCTCAAATTCAAAATTTAACTGTTTTCTTGATTTTTACCCGTCGGCCGGTATGGAGGATGTATCTGAATATACTATAATTAATAGGTCATGTTCCGGAAGCGGGAATACGGCTCAATGTGCGTGATCAGGGAATATGTATGTCTAACCACAACAATTGCCAACGCTATTCTTGTCGTTTTTTGATATTTTTGTACATTTTTTTGTTTCTGCGCCATGAAACCAACGAATCTCAGTGATGATAGCATAATTTTTATTCAATCAATGCTACTACTGTGACCTGGAGTCTACCTACATCACAACTGTAAAACATCAGAAGAAAAGAAGAATGCCGATTGAAATAGGTGTATGTATTCCATACCAAAGAATGTCGTCGTCGCAACCGCAGGAAAGTGTTAGAGATCACAGGGTACAGAAATGCCAAACTTGTTTCAAATTCCAAAAATTATTTACATGTACAATGACGTCACAATGTGGGCTAAGGGTGTACAATGTTAGGCACAATTAAGGAAGAAAGAAATCTCGAAGTGTGCATTTTTTTAGAATGCCAACCGCATTGGAGGGGGTCTCTATTTGAAGAGGTTTCTTTAGGGAAATACGGCATGCCTCAGGCAATGGCTCGGACCATTTTTCACCAGATAGAGGGTCACTAAGCTGTAAACAGATAAGCTCACTATGGCACGGTATTTGTAGCAGCCACTTACGACTCAAACTCTATCTGATCATTCCACGGTATCTCAAAATGACCAATCATCGCCCTCAACATGCTGTCGAGTCTGCGTTGTTCCTGGCGAACTTGTTCGATCGATCGGTCCATCTTTTTTACATCCGATATCAACTTGTCTTGCGTTTGCTTGATCGTTACCAGGGGCGTCTGGAAAACAGTAAAAATAGCTGGTAAGAAAGTTTTTATATTTCGGATTTTACTACCATTATTATTTGATTGGCTGGTGATCGACCTGGTCTTGATGACGTGACTTTATATGCAGAGGTGTGGCCTTCGTCATTTAAAAAGCAGAAAACGAACATAAATGCATCGCTCACCGCTTCTCTGTCCATCTGACCAGCGATATTCTCCAGCGACAACTTGGCGGGTTCGGTGAATATCATTTTGCGCACTCGATGGAACCAACCCGAGCTGGCATTCGGATACAGCGTCAATTTGCCGATGATCCAACGACGTCGAAATCGCTCGGGCAAAAGTTGCTCGACGTGGAGGGCGAGGTCGACCTGTCGGTGAAACATCAGTAATTATTTTGTCAGTCAATGTTGTCAGTCGAGTTAGTCAGTCACAGCCCACTCCCATGCGAACGTACAGTCATGGCAAGTCGAGTGAGTGCTGCCTGGTCCTGTACGCCTTTGATGTCGTCAACAGCGAGACCGACCAGCAGATTCATGATCAATATGGTCATTATGATGACGAAGATGGCGAATAGTGCCTGAAGAGTTAATCGAAACACTGGCACAATGAGGTGTTAAAAGAGTCTTTAATGTGAAAATTGCATCGTGTTGTTGGGTACCAGTTTCGCGACCTGTTTGCACAGAAGGGCGTCGGTGCACCAGGTCATCTCAGTGGTGCACGTGTGGGCTTCATGCTTGCGTAAAAGGTTTTAAGAATGACTTACAGATGAAACTGCGGCATAATTTAAATGACCGATGTTGTCGGAATAGATTGAATCGTACTCAAATTCACCGATCATCATTACGGTCGTTTTCAGAATGGCGAATGGCAGACGGGAGAACATTTTCTGCAAGCCAAAATCTTGGAAAATAAGTTGATCTTTAGACAAATGTGAAACGTGGTCGATGTCACACTCCTTGGTGATCGGATCGAACCGGATCGGATCTGTTTTGGTCACAATATTGATATTTGAAGATTACCGCACGTAAAACTGATTCCCAACCTGTGAACAGCTCTCTTTTACGTACCCTGATCAACTTTGATTAGAACAATCGTCGAATGAGACCGTCAATTGAAAGACCAACCCAGATCGGATCCGGTTCGATCAAAATTACAATGTTTCACGTACCGAAATAGTGAAATTGAATACTAAGTTTCAAATCCACCGATATGTATATGACAATCCCGTTGCTAAAAACTGAAACTGACCATGTCCTGGAACAACATGTAGAAACAGAGTGCGAATGACACGATGAACAACACGAATACGATGAAGAATCTGCTGAATGTTCGTAGGATGTCGGTGAACATGACGACGTAGATGCCGAACAGCGGGAATTTGCGAATCATCAGCACGAGATTCATCCATGCCAGAAAGATCACCACACAACCCAGTTGCCATTGCCAGCGCTGCAAATTGATACATCCATGGGTGATATTTTCGAAACGGTGTAAAGGTCAGTTAGGTGTAAAGGTCGGCGGAAAGCTCGGTCGACAGCTCAGTGTGATAGACCTCGATGTAAACTTGAAACATTCCACGTTAATAACAGGCAATGTTTCACGTTTACACCGAGCTACGCCGACCGAGCTTTAGACCGAACTTTACACCGACCTTTACGCCCAACTGACCTTTACACCGTTTCGAAAATTCCACCCCATGTATGATTTTATGGCCAATGACAAAAAATCGTCAGGTCAGTATCGAACTTGGTGATCGGTACGGTCTTGTTTTGGTTACGTGACTTTTTGTGTCGAGTACATTTCGATAATCTCTGATGCCACTGGTTTCGGCCAGCAGTTGTTCTCAGACAGTCAATAAACCTTTCCATCTGTTCGAAACTAGTGTGGCCTCAACCGATTTTCCTTGAAGTCACGTGACCCAGGCAAGACCGCACCGACCGTAAAGTCTCACACTGGCCATTATCTTTTTTGAATGATGACAAAAAGTTCCACATGTTTCACAAATGCACTAACAAATCTCAATCCAGTGAATCGTGTACATTCATTGAAATCGATCAGAAACAGAAGCACTCCAATATAGACAATCCATTCGATGAGATTCTCGTAGCTCAAATACGCCAATCGACGTTGGACCAGTTGCGACAGCTGCAAGTTAATTTCATAAACTCAGATGATCACAGTTTTATGCAAAAATCCTGTAAAACGAACCTCTTTAAAGATGTGGAACACGGTGACGACAAATATAAAGTATCGTGTGTAATCCGTGAGCCAGGAACGTTGCCAGTTCTCAGCGTGGAACCAGGCACAGTCACCTCGCAATAAGGTCTCGGTATCATTTGGTCCATGAACCGCGTAGGGTGGAGTGGTCTTCACCACGTAACTGAAGCGTTTGTGATGTTTCACTTATTTTCGTAGTTGTTGTCAAACCAGTACTATATTATTTATAGCATCAAGTTCTCCGATCTGTCCAATCGGATCTGTTTTGGCCATGTGTCTTTTTTGACTCAGAGGAATAGATTCACTCACAACACTATTTTCAAACAGCGTGAATAATATCTGGGATAACCGGTTAAGCCAGGCGAAGTCAGTGGCCCAAACAAATCTCAAAACATCATGAGTTCAAAAATCACACGCAGGTTCGATCCGATCCAATTCGATCACCAAGTTTGATACCGCTATACGTCCCACACGGTCAGCATTTACGACGGTTCACAACACTTACAGCGTCAACGTGGCTACGAACAGAATGTAGATCAACAATGCGAGGTAGTAGACATAGCGACCGAAGCCGTTCCATTTGTGTCGAAGCATGCTGATCACCAACGGATGTGCCAGCAGTTGGCCGCGCTCGTTCTCTACCTGAATTTCAGGGTCTTGGTCGTTGTTTTCAGGCCTCAAATTGAGTAAATATGCCCATTCTGCCGCTCACCATAACCCGTAGTGGATGATACCCATATCGCACGCTTGTGTCGTCCGTGTACGGCTGTACATTCGGCTTCAACAGACCCGTTTCAGTCTCGAATGGGCTCAGCTCGATGTTTTCTGACAATATTAAAAGCTGAACCAAATTCTTTTATCGAATTTTAAAATTTTTATCAGAAACTGGAACAAGTGTACTCTGTGTGGTGTTGAAATTTTCATCGGTCTGGTTGGCCACTTTTTCGCGCAGCCCACGTTTGGCTTTGTGATCGAAATACGAATCGTCCAGAAACTCGTAGTCGAATGTTATGCTGTAGAAAAATGACGTTGGACTCTAGGTGACGTGGAGCCTAGCCAGGTACATACAGATCTCCGAGGGGGCCCGGAGGCCCCGCGGGGGGGGCCCCGGCCCCCCCCCCCCCCCCCCCCCCCCCCCCCGCGCCCGCGCGGCCCCCCCCCAAAAACAAAAAAAAAAAAAAATAAACAAACAAAACCCCCCCCCCCCCCCCCCCCCCTATTTGTCCCCTTTCACCAACTCAAAAACTCACTTGAATGCCGGCGTATCCGGTACCCCATTGGTGACCATGCATTTATTGAACGCCCGTTCACACATGTCCGGCATTCGTTTGATCAATTTGCGCAACGGTGTGCGAAGTCCACCGTCCGCTTTGGGCACACTATTGCGCATTAGTTGACGCCATTGCGGGATATCGAGTAGTGCGGCGACCACGCTTCTGAAAGGCGACCGAAAAATTCACTTCTACACTATTTTTGTTTGTGGGATGATTGTGACTTTCACATGAACCACGGCATCTTTGGAGCACTACATGAACGTATGGCATACGCCGCACGGATGACAAATTTCTGCTTGCAATGTATTTTGTGACAAAGTTGCAGCTATGCACTGTACATACCTACATGTATATGCATATTTTGCCGTGGGGTGAGGTGAGGAGCAACTTTTATGCTAATCAAAATTGGTGCTCCAGCCCATTCCTTGGACACGGTTCAATACAAAAGGGGAAAATCATTGGGCGTCCGAGTAACTATAGGCATCCCCACGACCCCATGTTTTCAACAGTGTGTACAAATCAAAATCGAATTCTTCTCATCACCCACTTGTGTCCATTAGCGATGGCCAAATCGAGCGCGTTGTTCGAGTCCTTGTCCAACAGATTCACATTGGCGCCCCTGCCAATCAACAATCTGACCACGTCAACGTGACCCGCGCGTGACGCCAGATGCAACGGCGTGGTGCCTGTCTTGTCCTCGGGGTCGACCTGCAGCAAGCTCATGTACAAGCAACAAACCTTATGCAGCAATGCTGTGTGTCGTTACTTGTCGCTCGTATGGTAGTTTTTTTTAATTATTTCATGCTGTAGGTACCAAATTTGGTGCTCAGATCGGATCTGCGAGACCATTGATGAAATTGGTCGCTACCTACTGATGCGACCCGATCACCAAGTTTGACACGGGCCTTTCTGTCACATGCTGCGTCGAGTTCCCGACTATACTTGAAGAAATTTCGAGTTTTAGCTCTGCAAATGAAATAAACAGACGACTCAAAAGTCTGATGAAAGGACTGCCGGCTATAAAGTTGAAACTTTGCGAATGAGCCCTCTTTCCAGGTATACATAGTACACTGTGCGGTGGTGCGGGGTTTATATTGGGGTTCTTTGTTTTTCGGTTCACGTTTTGTTGTTCCCACTCACAGGTGCATGATAGTCGAGTAACACGGTGGCAGTCCTCAGCCACCCATAAGCTGCAGCGGCATCGAGTGGTGTCCACAAGACCGCGTTGCGTGCGGCGATGTCCGATCCGTACTCCAGCAACACCCGTACCACCGTGTCGTGGCCTGCAACAGTGCTCGGTGGTTTGTTTTTAATTTTTCCACGGTTCCATTTTCTGTGCGAGCTTCCTTGCATATTTATTTTTCTCATACGATTGCTGATGCTGAGTGGCATTTGTATGCTTGTTTTGTTGCTTTCCGGTGTCCGAGCTTAATTTTATGCGGCAGTCTCTCGATTGCGCTCCTTAGCAAGAATACGATGTGAGTTGTGAAAAGGTGTATACCGTATACCACGCGCGTGAGTCGTTAGTTTTGTATTATTTATCAAAGTCCCATGGTCTCTCTCACGGGTCGCAGATAAGTGGCTTCGTTTTGTGTGCGTGTGCTTGCTGAGGCATCTTCTCGAAAATTCGCATCACAAACGCCCTCAAAAGCAATTTCCATGCCATACAATAAAGAGGGCTCAAAGAGGACACTTTTCGTAAATGTGTGCCAGTGTGTTTGTGTGCAAGGTGTATTTGATATTGTTTTTCAGCAAGTTTGCTCACTACATTCCGTCCTCTTTATAGTGGTGTATTAGGGGCTAGCCATTTTCGGTAGCTGTAAAGAATATTCGCCGGAGTGGTAATTATAGGATGTTAACGGCAGACTGAGAACCAAAATATCGTGCAAAACTAGTGAATGTCCAGAAGGGTTCAGTATAAGGAGGGTAGACCGTATATGAAAGTGGCAGCTGCCGGACGCTTTTCATCGCTGGCGACCACCATTCAAATAGCCGACTAATGACGTTGGACTGCCTGCTTGTCTGTGTGTGCATGTGAGTTGATAAGTTGACAGCAGTTTGGCCGGTGTACGTGTACATACATATCGAACTCGGTGATCGGATCGGATCTGTCTTGAATTTTTTGATATGAGGACTAGCTTGGGATTGCGGACAGTTCTGAGCTTGAACGACGTAAACTTTTTCCCAGTCAGCCAGCTGACAATCAGGAACAGTCAATAATCTCAAAATATCCGAAATTAAACGCTGAAAGTGACGCGAAGACGACGGATCCGATCACCGAGTTCGTCAAGCACCCTGATGTTTGCGGGACAACCCCATCGAACGTGTGCGGGATCACAAAATATATAGCAATCAGTCGGTCTCTCTCTCTTTCTGCAGAACCCTTGTGGGATGGGAACACCAAAATTCTTACAGTGAAAGTGTATTACTTGTATAAAAGAAGTCTACGGGTTATTGAAGCGTACATGTACACGCACATGTGGAGGGTACCGTAGTAGCTATGTACAGTACATACAATGTTCGTACCAGTAGAACCTTGTGGTGGTCGTTTTTCATTACAAGCCGCTCGAGGTGGTGTTACTGTTGTGGTGCTGTGTGGTGTGGTGCGCGCGTATTTGCAACTATAAAAATGGCCCACTAGCATGCACACATGCACATGCATGCATGCGCGCGCGCGTGTGCACATAAGCGATAAATTTTCAATTGCTACAGGGGACCCATAACGCGATCGGCAGTGTGGTCGCAAAGCCCAATTACGAAACGTCCGTGTGAGCCTGCGCACTGGTTGGTGCGTTTCGGCGGAAACATGCGGCTGGGGCGCATTAGCTGTGCACATGTACATGCGGGTGACACGGACCAGTGACGACGTCTTACGGATGTTTTGCATCAACAACATGAATGTGACAGTAATTTCAAGCATTACATACACACACAGGCACAGAGCACGTATACGTATGTATGTACGTACAAGTCCGATTGAGTGCGTGGGTGCACAGCCAGCCGAGTACCACCACTGTACAGTATGACTGGCGGAACTTCGGACGACAAAATTTTAGGTGTCACTGCTGATATGTGTTGGCACAAGTGCGATAAGGGCGGACTGTGTGCTGTCCGACACTCTGTCCGTATAGGCCATGCACCCATCCTTAGCTATGCGTACGTACATGTACCTCGCAGGCAGCAGGCAGCGACGGCAATGGCAAGCAGCAACCATGGTCGCACTGTGGATGCATGTGTGTGAGTGTCTTGCTTGAGCAGAGCATGCGCCAGGCAGCACTCGTACAGGACAGCAGCAGGCACAGGAAGCGCGCACGCCGCGCCCGATCTAAGCCGATATCTTAGCAGCGCAGCAGCCGGCTAGTAGTGCACATGACACACACACACTACGGTACATGCATGTCTTGCTGGTTCATAGTGGCGTGAGTCTGTGGTTTGGCTGGCTGCTAGCTGTCGCTCCGTGTTAGTCGCTACTCGCTCGCTGTTGGCTTGTGTACACCCGCTCGACCGCAAGATATTTATTCCTTTCTCGCCCTCTACATGTAGTGTGCCTAGGTACCCTGGTCTTTTTTCATTCGACTCTATTTTTTATACAGATACCCAGAGAGAGAGAGTGTTCCGATTTTGGAAAAACCTTGCTGTGTAGTTTGTTAGCTTATTGTTGAGGTGGTCTGTTGGTCGCTTGAAAACGTAAAATGAATATTGAGAAGTGAATCTGAGAACCCCTCCCTCCGTCACAATCCTTTGATAAAATGTGATGCTGGAAAAGTTTCAATTCCAAGGTTCATAATCTTGGTTCTGGGCGAGGTATTTCGCAATTCCCAAGCCATCTCCATCAATGAATCACTAACAAGTACATCAATTCATATCACCGAGTGAAACATCAACTGCAACGGTCAGCACTGTCGCGTTCACTGTATCGCCTTGGTGAGACAGACAATCACCTAACGCTGGTGTACACAACTAAGGCACGCGGTGAATGCTAAGTGTTGACACACGACTACGACAGCGACACTGTTTGTCACGGTTGGTTAGTCCTGCTGTTGTGATGTGTCGCAGTGGCATGAGTCACTTTGCTACTTCGTTCGATCTTTGTTAGCGGTTCGCAGCTCCACCGATTACTGCGTGTGTCACTGTCATGCTTTGTCATTGTGGCAGGTCATGCCATTTTGCACGCTTCCTAATCGTTTGTCAGGTGTCTCTGGCACATGTCATAGTCATTGACGGAAAGCAATAGGCACCATTTTAATTCAACAGTGATCGTGTGTGTGTGCTTACCACGCCTTACATTTGCATGCGTTCCTGCCTGATCCTATATTGGCCGAGAAGTGTACATGCATATTTCATGACCTCTCTCTGCTGTGTAAATTAATTTACGGGCATCTGAATAAAATCGGTTATCGTACCTACCTATGAACTCAGTTTACAGTCCATGTGACTGACTTCTATTTCTGCTTTCTTTTCAAAGCACAAACACAAAGCTCAAAATAGAACAAACGAGTTAGTCCGCCCACCATGCAATGCCGCAAGATGCAGGGCCGCGTTGCTTTCCTCGTCTTCGTCAGATGTGATTCGTGAATCGCACTTTAGCAGCTCGATCACACAACTCGTGTGGCCCTGAAACATCAGCTAGTTAGCCACTATACACACTAGCTATACATAATAAACATATTTAGTTGAGCAGCAACTCATAGTTACAAATTAATTTTAATGAAACATCACACGCACGTATTTGGCAGCGAGATGAATAGGTGCTTGCTCTTCTTCGTTCTTCTCGCTGATCTTGGCACCGTGTTTGAGCAGATACTGAAATTGATGATGGGCTAAATGATCACCAAATTGTTCCAAACACACTGATTTGAAATCTGTTGTGTGGTTGTCTTGTTTCAACAGACGGGCGGTGCACCAGCGCATCATTAGTGCGAATACACCATGGATGATCAACATCATGCTCTCGCGAAACATTACTTAGGTACAATACGGCAGAAAACTGCAAATCAAACATGGTTGCTCCATCCACACAAACACAGCGCAATATCATGTCAGCTGAAAGCGTTAGCGGCGCACCCAAACGTGGTTCCCCATCCCTCCAACACTCACTCTGACGACCTCTGCCTGTCCCTTGTGTGCAGCGATGTGCAATGGGTAATCACCATAGCGATCAGCTCGATTGATCATCATTTTGCCAATGTCTTTGCGCACCAACATCTGACAATGGGACAATCGATATAAAACAGATACTGTATGTGTAATTGCAGTTTATTTATTTTTTCTTATCGGTCCATGTCAAACTTGGTGACAAGGATCGGGTCGCACCGGACCTCTCTTGAAGGTAAGCGTGACAAAAGAGGGCGATTTACAGGAGACACCAACTTTACGAGAGCAAGGGTTGCTCGTAAAAGCCATTATTACACCGGTAGAAAAGTGGTAGAGTCATCTATGTACCATACCTAAGGCACAAAAATACCGAAATGTTCTGAATACAAAAATACATGTGACCGAGGTATACACCAGACCGAACCAGAAAGCTCACAAACTTGACCAAGATTCATACAAAGGTATACATACCTTCACAACAGCCAGCCGATTGTTCTCAGCAGCGAGATGCATGATGTTCTGGTCCTGTTTGTTGGTGGCAAACGAGTCCGCACCGATGGTCAACAGACCAGATACGGTATCGACATGCCCCTCGCGCGCAGCCGTGAGCAGCGGAGTGAATGAGTGCTTGTCGCGACACTCAATGTCCGCGCCACGTTTGATTAGGAGGTCGGCGATCTGAATTGTAGGTTTATGCTGGATTAGGCCTGGATTGTGCTTAGGCTTGCAGGCTCAGGCTGAGGTCATCAGGTCAAGCGGCAGACTTGTACGTTAGCAGCCGCAAAGACCATGAGCAAAGTGATTTTTGATTGCCCACCTCGACCTGTTCTCACGGGTGGTGCACCAGATCATCGTCAGTGCCAATTCATCATAGATAATCAGCACTTCAAAAGCAGCGGCGAACACAAGTTGAAACATCAGCGCTGCTTGCACAAAGATTGGAGCCGGTCCCATCAATGGCCAGGCTGATCTGGTGATCCAGGCACATAATCCTGGTGGCACCAACAAGGTCAGCAACATCAGCTAACAAGGTATATAATTTTCGCTGATGAACACAGCAGATACAAACCCCCTTTCAACCAACATGCATATGATTGAACTGTGCAGCCTTGTGCAATGGCTGCTGATTGTTGTTGTTGCATGAGTCAATGTGTCCTCCGTATTCGAGTATTAACTCTGCCATCTCCTGGTCCCCATTCATTGCAGCAATGTGCAGTGACGTTGCATCAAGGGCGCGACGGGCGTTTACGTCCGATCCTGTTAAGGTTTTGGGGGTTGTCTTTGGGTTCACATGTGGCCAGCCATTCGCGCTGATAATGACCTGGTTCACCGATGGTTTGCGAAGGTGGGTCGAAACGAGCACCCAGAAACACACTGCAAGGCTCAGTTTACGACTGACAGTAGTCTGGGTTGCCATTTACACGATAAAGCGGGTTTCGAATCTTGGTGATCGAACGGGACCAGATTTTTTGAATTTTTGCACAATTCGAGATGCAATATACAGTACAGATGGGACTACCGAAAAAGATAAAAGCGATGAGCTGTGATATTGTGAGTTTGTTGAGCAAGAAATAATCCAAATTTTAGAAAAAGTCACGTGTCCAAGACCGAGAGGATCAGATCCGATCATCAACGTGCGTTGAGTAGCGCGTTTTCACAGACGAGCAGTGGCACACCGGGACATCGTCAGTGCGAATACACCAGCTTGACATCAACATACCTTGTTTCAACAGTATCTTTGCCACGTCAGTGTGCCCATTCTCAACAGCCAGATGCAGCGGGATGTTGTTCTCGTAGTCGCGCATGTGCAACACCTCCTGCAGGCGTCTCCGATCTTTGCCGATAAAGAACAGCAGCATTCCCACCAGTTTCTTGCTGCCGTCTTGCGCGGCGAAATGTAACGCGCTGCTGTCAAGCAGATCCTGTGATTAGATGTGATGTTTCACAATGGTAGGTGGATCAAACGTTGATTACCGCGGTATATGGAATCTATAGGCCGAGAAGCCGCGTTTTATACCTATGTACAAAGCGATTGGCGTGCGTAGAAAATGGATATAGCAGCTGCCCGGTTCGGTCATTGCCGGATGTTCGTGCATAGCATATGCATATACTGTACATTGGGCACTGGGTTTATAATATTCTGACATACGAATAGTTGTGTTGAAACATCAACAAACATACCCGCAGGAACACATTAGCACCGTTGTTCAGCAGCAGTTCACAAATGGAGTATTCCCCGTGCACACACGCCGCGTGCAGTGGAGTCATGCCCTGCACGTCCGCTAACTGAAACATCACAAAGTGATCATAGACACGTCTTGAATAGACGTAGTTACAACGAAAATGCTCCTTGTGTTGATGTAAAACGCAGTTATTGTCGCATCTGGCTTGGTCACGTGACATTTGTGAAAATTTTTCGAGATTACTGACAGGCAAGTTTGAGTCTGATTTTGACCAGCGTAAAAACTGTTGATTTAACGGTGTGAGAGCAGCCCCCTTCAAATCGGCTCCGAACTGGTCAAAATCTGATTTGTCAGTTGGATTCTCGAAACATAGGCCATATGGCCAACAGCATCGGAAAGCTTGATATTGACCAAACTGTTATTTATATAAACAACTATGTACCAATTTCACAGCTCAATCAACCAACATCAATATTAATTCCGGCTGATTTCACCAGTTTCATGGCCACGACCAAATTGCCCCGCATGGCCGTGAAGTGCAACGGTGTTTGACCCCATTTGTCCTGTTCGTTCGGGTCAGCCCCGTGGTCGATTAGTAACGATACAACACTCTCGGTCTCCAATGGGGTTATCTGCTCCTCTTGATCTGTGTCCCGAATGTCACCCGTCGACCCTAGTACGTGATTGCGAAGTGGGATTTAGAATTTGGTTCATTTCATTGGCTTCAAAAGGTCAGGTTTGGTCGAGCCGAGTCTAGCTAGTTTGTTTATGTGAACATATTCTGCGATTTTCTTCAATGAAACTTGACCAGCGTAAAAGTCGGCACACCACTGCAGCACAAAATCTCAATCAAGTCTAAAGAGCACTGCCGATCATTAGTTTCGAACAACGACAAAGATTGATGAATAAAAATAGTCTAAATGAAGATAAAATAACAAATAATAAAATCTACAATATGCAGTACCAGCTGCAATTTTTGGCTGATTGAGGCCTGCGCCTGCAGGCCTGCAGGCTCATGAACCTGCGCAGGCTCAATACAAAAGATAGGAGCCAACAGAGCCTGCAGGCTCGCAGGCCCAGTGTATAAGTGGTCGCAGGCGCAGGCTCACGAGCCTGCAGGCCCGCAGGCTCGGCGGATGCATTGCTGGGTTTGCTTGTTTTTGTGACATACAGTTTTCTCAGAACTTTGTGTTTCTGCGATATTTGATTGTCTTGTATGAGTTCTTAATTTTTGAACATGTTTTACCAACATAACTTTTCGGTTGCAAGAATAAGTCCCGGATGAGATGTACTTTCGTATTTTGTAAATGTTCCACAAAAAGCTATGCGAATAATTGCTACATATTGATAAAACTCGAGAAAATCAAGAACTCTTTCAAGACAGGCAACTCTCTCAAATATCTCAGAAAGGCAAAATACACTGAAACCTAAATGTCAAAAAAACCAGCAAACGCAGTGATGCATCCGCCGAGCCCACAGGCCTGCAGGCTCATAAGCCTGCGCCTACGACCGCTTTTTGACTGGGCCTGCGAGCCTGCAGGCTCTGCTGGCTCCTATCTTTTGTATTGAGCCTGCGCAGGCTCATGAGCCTGCAGGCGCAGGCCTCAATCAGCCAACAATTGCAGCTGGTACTGTAGTCCCCGTGCACCAACCAGCAAGCGATGTTCTTTCGTGCACCACTTGTCCAGTCACAACTGCTTCGACAGTTTCGGGGTCGCCGAAAACTTCACTTGTGTGCACCAACGGATACCCTTCAGTGTTACGTCGGTTTAATATCGATTTTTTGCGATGTGTTCGGGGCGAAGGGGCTTTTAGGTCCAGTTGGCTCTGCAAATTAATGAAATCAAACAAATATGGGTGGGATCATATATTGATACTTGGTGATCGTATATGCGAGTGTACTTTGAGGGCACGGGCAGTGCGTGCGTACTTGGTGATATGATTAGACAGGAACATATACTACGGTTAAAATCTGTTTTGGTCATGGAACTTTTTTTATTTTCCACTATTTACCGACTGTTCTGATTTCGACTGGCATTTTCCCAAATTGAAAAGCAAAACTTCTAGTGGTGAAAGTCGCGCACTCCAATTAAAAACCTCGAAAAAGTCGCTTGACCAAAATCTGTAAATGCCGTCAAATTCGGTCACCATACGTCTGATATCCATAGAAGGTTGTGATAGTTTCAGATTTATGTGCAAGTGACAAAGTGCAACCCAACAGATCATTAAAAAGCCCGAGTTGTTCCCGAAATGAAACAGGTGTGCATCACAAGAACAACAATATCACAAACCAAAAGCGGGCGCTGCTCTTGTGTTTCGGACCCGCTATCGGCATCATCGGAACTATCAATGTAACTGAAGGACCCAACATCCGAATAATATCTCCTCATCGGTGCACCAGCAGCAGTTGACACACCCAATTGATTAATTGGCAGTGCAAATCGAACCATGGATTGTTTGATGGTGTGGCCGATGCCCAATAGATCGTACCACGACCGCCGACGGGTAGGCGGATGGGTTACGGTATGTTCGGTTACGGTGGGTATCGGTGTGGGGTGACGTCGGCGTCGACCCTGATTGCTTCGGCATGGATACGTTCGGGTCCGGGATCGATCACTTCCCTGACTGTCCTTTGGACTTGGACCAAGGGGGACATCGCGGGGCTGTGAAACATCACAAGGGAGAAGGTAGATAACAGTGAAAGGAATACTGTATGTGACAAGCACAACAATAGAAGTTATACGCAGTCACACACAAGTGCCTATGCATATGCTCTTAGCAGAAATTGGGCCGCACTCCCAAAAATCGTCTTCGCAGAAACTGAAACATTCCCGGTGTTGTCGCGAATGTGCTACAAAACCTGTGTAACGCTTCAGCATGGCCTGACGGGGAGCGCGGCAGCTTCGGGAATACACGGCCCGTTTCCGGCTAGTTTCATTGATTTGTTAAGACACCAAAATGAAGATTATGTTTCACGCGACATGTGCAGACAGCCAACCGAAATATCGTGCCGTGCAGTGTCACGTCACAAGAACAAGAGATACACACCTCTGTGTACACAAATACAAAACGTGCCCGCAGTGATGTTTCACACACACACATACCAAGCTGTTTGTGCGTCTCAAGTCCACTCCCTTCCTTCCGTCAGCAGCAGCACTTTGTTGTCGTCGCATCAATCGTTCGCGAGCACTCACGTTCGCACGACTGTAGCGCGCAGCAAAGTGCAATGGCGCCAGGTCGTCCTCGCCTGGACACCAATAATGGCATATTGCACAGGTGCCCTGATCTGTCTTTTGGTTACCTGCTTCGCCCATTGACGGGCGGTGCACCAGGTCATCGTCAGTACGAATGAACCGCAAGTGGAAATGTGAATGGCGGAAATGACGTTAGAAACACAAAACCAGCTCCCGCGGGTGTTTGTGGCATCATGTGGCTATCTGGGTGCAGTCGCACGTCTATGAAAACGGCAGCAAACGGGCAACAAGGAACATATTGCCTAATAAAGCATACAACATTGAAGAAAAGGATGCTATCAGGGAAGAATTACAATTTTGTAAGGAACACCGCAATACAAGCGGCGATCCTTTTCCCCTGCGTATTGTTCAGCTGCAGTGAGGCTTCAATTCCGATTGGGGCTTCGCTACAGATCAGCATGCTGTCAAGGCCACGTCTGAGACCAATGACAATAACTATGCGAAACGCAATAACTGCAAACATGATCACAACCACCCAATGCCTCACCCTTTGCATTCACATCAGCTCCATCCGCAATCAGCATCTTCACGGTCTGATAATGACTGTATCGTGCGGCATAGTGCAGTGCTGTGAGGTCTTCCTCATCATGTTCATTGACAAGGGTGACCTTCTGCATTGCCCCATCGTGCAGCTCGATGGCATCGAGGAGCATGCGGATCTTGCGATAGTCGCCCTCGCGGGCCAGCTGAATATGGTTGAAGCTGATACAAGTTTCAGCTGAGAATTTACAGCAAATTTCGAGATTTATTAACACTATTATTTTCGACTAAAACTTAATTCCTTCAAACAACTTTGAACTGGACACTGCATCTGTAAAATGAAATCTCGAAATACATTCTCAAGGTTCTGTGCAAACAATCACGTGGCCGAGGCAAGGCCGAACCGATCGCCATCAGCTTGAAATCGTTTTTTACAAATATCAATACTGACCTGATGGATTGATATTTTGCTCTGACAGTAGTCGTTGTAGAGCGATTCACGATTGTGCGTCCCACTTGCCGTTGAGATCTGCCGATCGGTCACTGTTTTCTTCGACTTTGGTCGTTTGAGCACATCTGCATTAAGAATATTTGTGTTCAGATCGTTCTCGAATATGGTTCAGGCAGAATCACGATGGCACTAGAATATAAGCGAGCAGTAGTGTTTACTCGCAATATGGTTCAGGTTAGAATTGCTCAATAGCGTACACCAGAATATGGTTGACATCAAAGTTGTTCAACAGGGGGGTCACCAGGTTGTAGTTCAGGGCATGGTCGCCCTGCAGCGTTTTACCAAAATAAAGTTCACCAACCTTCCGCAATTCCATCAATATCAATAACAGTCTCCATCGTGCCGTTTCCCTTCGATGATCGTTTCCTGACCGACTTCGATGTCGCTGTTGTGGATCGAGTATGCTGGTCGGAGCTGCTCTTGCCCTTGTCCGACACCACTGAGCGTTTGTCGTGGTGCACCCGCTGCAATATTGCACAAACTTCTTGCTGGTTACCTTGCCAACTCAGGATCAATCTTATTGAAGGCACATCAACCCAAGTTCAATCATTTTGGAATTGCTAGAGAAAAGCGTTGGTTGATCGATGAATGGAAATTGGGGACACAGTCGGTCCTGGTGTGCATTGTGAAACATCAAATTACGGTTGATCCCAGGAATGTGAAGACGTCGCATGCGCAAAGATGCTCCACACGGAAGGTTTATGTGAAAGTTGAGAACAAAGATGAAAAGCGAAATGTTTATTCCATTCAAAAATAGATAAATATTCCCTACTTCCCACCAGAAAATTTGATATTCGCCACCCACCCTAGCGTCAGCTATATCGCCAGCCTGGTCCTTGTGATAGCTTTGCGATCGGGCGTAGTTCGGGTGCCGTGTTGGACTTTCCTCGTTTGGCACTAATTCCAGCACGTCGTCTCTTTTCGGCTGTTCTTTGCGCGATTTTCTATGGTCGCGTTTGTCGGGCATCTTATCTTATTTATTCATTTAAAAATTCTATTCTTTTGTTGCTTTTTGTTTAATCTGCAAACAGAGAGCTTTCATCTGCCTTTTTGACATAAACCGCCATAACGGTGCGATAAATTCGGCTTTTTTGGCGATAAAAAGACCTGCGTTATGCAAATACACTTGGCATGGTAGAAAAAAGTTGAAACCCTGTGCGGTCAATGGGTAAAGTGCACAGTGCAGGTCTGAAAATACAAACACAGCAGACACTATAGTCAAACATGTGCGATAGTATAGCCCAAGCCAGCATAATATGCACAACCACCCTCCCGCAATGTTTCGTACTGCACTGCACTACTGCGGGCTGCGGCTGGCTGCTATGTGGACTTGTGCAACGACCAGAATAGGAGTGCAGAAAACGCTAAAAACCACCAGCGCATTTCGCAATTGTAAACATTGTCGTAGTTCCATACTTTATGAACGTCAGCCTCATTCAGAGGCGTTACTCAATTGCTGCCGGCAGTTGTATATTTTTGTGACATAATGACAGCTGCTGTATTGTGAATGATGAAATATATCAACGTTGAATAAAAATTCGTGGAAAACTGCTGTCAGCAAAAACACATCTTGGATTTTAACTTGACCACAATGAAAACAAACAACTGAACAAATAAAGCGATTGCATGTTGATTGGGCACACAGATGTCAAAAGCATTCGCGTTTAACAAATTAGACGCCCGGAGTTTTTTGTGGTCTGTGAATTTTAGCGCGCAAGGGTTGTTAAGACCCAAGACCTTGTTGTCACACTAGTGTCATAGCAACCCTCCCTTCATGCGCACGTACAGGCACCTGGGACACTTGGTTGGTCGACCGGAGGACCATGACGATGCAAGGCTTGGCAAACATGTACATGCATAAATGAACCATTTGGCACAATGCAATGGGCTTGAAATTGGCATGGAATATGGCCATGTGATGACAAGGACAGCATTGTGTGGTTTTGGCAAACATACATAGCTCATGGAAGTATTGATCACAGGGCAGCACTTTGTTTTTGTTTTTTGGTATGAAAACCGGCAAATGCTATGCGACAAACAAAGACAGACAATTTTATGGCGAAACAGACCCACACAAAATAGTGTCGCAACGAAATTCCAATTTTCTTGTTTTGAACATCAGATATGATAAGGCCTCAGCGGTGGTTTGGGGATATTTTTCTTCTCCTCATCAGGGTAGATAAAGCTCACTTGGTTCAGGGGCTGGATTCAACCCAAACCACAGCTGGTGCTTTGGAAACTCGGCAATCAATCAATCAATTCAAGAGCAATTCCCAATCACAATCACAGGTGATGGTCGATGATTGATCACGTGACCACGATGTTGTATCAATCGATCCACCTGGTTCACCGGTGCGCGACGAACGCAATACGCCACTGGCTTGGGATCCCTGTTGTCGTCTTGGCAGGACACACATGCGGTTAACTGGAAAGTTGAATGCAAATTTATCAAAAAGATAATTGTCTATCCCTGGGTATGTATGAACATAAACATGAACATGAACATGACCATAAACACGAATATAAACGTAAATGTAACCACGAACGTTGTCATAAATATAAACACAAGCATTAACATGAACATAAACATGAACGTAAGCATGATCGTAAACATAAACATAAGCACGAGCACAGACATGAAAATAAACATGAACGTAAACACGAACGCAAAGATGAACTTGGACAAAAGACTCATACCGTCGATGGGCCGCCGTCCTCTTGTGCATTCAGCAAATTGGCGCTCGGGAAGTTCGTCATCACGTGATTGGGCACATGAGGGGCGCAATTCGACTCATATTTCTGCATTTTTTGGCATAAGTGTTGTGGCACCAGTAACACCCAGACATCATGATATTAAAGTTGATTTTGAAAATGAACCGTACCGGGGCGCGTGCTTCTGCTGTTGTTCTTGACTATTAATTTGACAGGGACCCTGGTGATCGAGGTTCTCCAAAATCACACGCCTGAAAATAACGAAGGTTTTTGGATTGCAGATGTTTTATTCAACAAAGACGCAAACTTACTGTTTCGGCTGCAAGTTCTCATTCTGCTCCCGATTTACGCTCATGAAACGCAACACCAGCAGGTTCACGCAAGCTGAGAAAATAGCGAGCCCAAACAGAATGAACAGCAGCGTAAACACCACATAGCCGGGTGCCTCTTGTAGATTGTCGTTGGTCTGCAGCGGCACGTAGTCACCGAATCCGATGGTGCTCACTGCAATATTGGGCGGCACAGAGCACTCTTTTCAGAGACCCTCCATGGGGTCACTTTTTGGTTTCTGTGAACCGTTGGCCTCAAAACAGTGACTGCGATAAACTTTCTTTATAGTGACCAAAAAATGCCGGGTCAGGGCCATGGCGCTACCAAAATGATGGACTATAATACTGGTCACCACATTCATACAAACATTTTGTTGTGACGTGACGATGACCTAGTAAACCGCCAGCGAGCGCAAATTCGGCAATCAAAAAGCACACACTACGGCACAATTCAAAGTTAAACATCGCCCAATCAGTGTACTCACACGTGAGAATGCAGTAGTAATAGGAGTCGAACGGACGCCATTTTTCATCGCTTAAACGACCAATAACTCGTCAATTCGGACTTCAAACATTATAAAATTTCGAAGTTCACAAACTAATGAAAAACGTAGGTGCCAAGCAGAATGCACAGCGTGCCGATGGAGAAACTGATCATAATGAGTACGGTTGGCGACACGTGGGAAATCTTGTGACCGGTGATCAGGGTACGAATCTGAAACATTATGGCATTTTTAGGCCGCTGTCAACCTTGCGGTGATCGGATCGGATCTGACTTGATCATGTGTTTTTTTCTGCACGCGACATTTCAAGATCATTAATGGCACTGATTTTGATCAGCGTGTAGGGATTTATGCGAACAACTTTTATGACATCAGTAGATCTCGAAATGACTTATTATCCAGAAAAATTGAGGTAACCAAAGCGGGCCCAGAGTTGATACCAACTACTGACATAGGATTCACCACCATAAAAGGAACGCACCTTGCGAAAAATGTGCGAGATAAACGTGTTCAATCGTTCGCCAATACTTTGAAACATTATGATGTTGAGTGGAATGCCGAAGATGGCGTACAACATGCAGAATGCGCGACCCCATTGTGTTGCCGGTGTTGAGTGACCGTAACCTTGAAGAATCATGTACAATCTGAATGAATGACCGAGTGTTTCGACCGTATTCCGGGTGCTACAGTCTCCATAAAAGAATGAAGGCCATCTGGTATGTTTGGGCTTGGGGTACGTGACCACCTGGTGCAGTCGCACTGAAATTGACCAGGTGCACCACCGGTCTGCGTAAACCGCCACACGCCAAGGGTCATAATATGACAAGTGACAGCTCTTGAGTGATGTGACGTCCCCGACAACGATGGAAACGCCTGTTCCGGAATGTCGGCCGAATTTAGAAACAAATATTTCTTTTTTCGTCCACCGACCAACAGTGGTGATGACAACAGTCGAGAAATAGAATGCGCCAGCAAATGCCCTGTGTCGACCAGCCTTGTGTGGAATCGACTGTAGTATGGCATCGCCGAAATCTTTGAAATCCTCGCGAGTGAAGTTGTACTGAAACATTTGTGTGATTAACCAGTCATATCAAATTGGTGTGGACTGGATACTCAATGTCACGCGACGCGACTGTTTTTTGTTAACCGAGCATGAGTGAAGGCTGCAATTGCAACGGTGGCGTGAAAGTTGCGCGCAGCTATAACAATGGTGGAAATCAGCTTGTAAGCTCGAAATGCCATAAAAAAGCGTGTGATAAAGACAAGTCTCTCAACCAATCACGTTTGATCATTCTGTGGTGCCGGGACCGGATATGACACAAATCCCTGAAAAAAAGTAGACACCAAGGAGGCAAGGGCAACCTGATGACACCAACCTTTCGCATCAAATAACTGCGATTGACGGCAATGGTATTCCTCCAATATGTATATCATTGTTAGACTCCAATGCTACAAACATGGCAGCACCGAATACCAAGTAAGTCAATGTGCACACTATCAGTAACAATGCACGAACATTCTTGCCACCACTGCGAGACACTGATGAGCTCTGGCCCACCAATGGGTCGGATCGTACGGCGTACATGTCTACCTGTCTCACAGCATAAACACATGAACCTGAATCAACGCTTGGCAAGGTATCGGATTGGATGTTCCTTGCTCACGTGGACGCTTTTTGGGTACTTCTGAGATTTGCTGATGCCTGTGACGCCCCTAGTACCTATTTTTTGCCATTTTTTTGTGGAAATTCTCAGAAAGGGTATATTTGGTATTTGGCGATTTTTGACATTTGAACCTAAGGAGTGCCTATTTTGCGCCTAAAATGCTCATTTTAGGCCTAAAAAATGCATGTTTCAGGCAAAAATTGGGGAATTCAGTGTACCCGGTGGGAAATTACGGGAGTAAGTGTACCATGGTCGGGAATTAAATGTATCCTGGGGTGGAGCCCCCACAAAAATTACACTGCCCAGAAGTGACGCTGGCCAAAGTTAGAGGCATCACTAAATCTCGAAATACCAACAAAAAGTCACGTGACGGTTTTGATCACCCAACATTTAATACTGGCGCCGGCTTAATCAAGTAAGTCAAGCTCAGCAAGTAGAAAAAAACATATGTAACGGGTTGTGTAGCATAGGAACCAAAATCTTTGAAAATAAACAAGCCAGCCAGCTGAGCTGAATCTAAACGCAACACAAAATGACAAGCAGAAACGTGTGATGCAAGTCAGCTAGAGCAGATAACCGTCACAAGCTGCGCACTTGCACCAGCACATGCAAGACAAACAGACAGACAGAATGGCACATAAATAATTACTGAAATGGCGGTCGGCGCACAAGATGACGCAGCTTCTGTGTATGTATTCTGTACAACGTAATAGCCGGACACCAAAGCCGGCGCAGGCAAGGTAATCAAACCAGACAAGTTCTTACTATTTAATGGTTTATTTTTCAGATACGATTGAAAACCCACAAGTCACGAGGATACACGATGTCACTATTTGTCACTAACCAGTAAGAATAAGAGACAACCTAAATAGCAATTCAAAAAGTCTCTAATATAGGAAAGTACACCAGCATCAAAATCCGTTGTTTTAGGAACAATAGTTGCAATCAATGTGAAATATAGAGTGCAATAAATGGTGCTTAAAATACCCATCACGAGCCTGGACCGAATATGTAATTCATTGTCTTTGACAGAATACCTCCATCGGTTTTCTGAGGTGTGATTGACTGCGCGAAACCAAACTGAAAACAAAATAGCAAACTCACAGGATTCAAACCAAAAATTCCCTCACAAAAAATGAAAAATGTACTAACCGGCATTTGTTGTCGCGAGCTGGCGTAGTTGTGCGACAAGGATCGCATACCAGGCAGCAACCGAATTTGGTGACGTCGCACGAAAGGATGAATTGAGCATCTGGAAAATAAAGCTGGTGTCAAAGCTGGCCTTTGTCACGTGTCATTTAGTACTGATGATATTTCAAGATTTGACATTTCTGGCTTTGACACGCGTGATACGTGTTCTTGTCGGTGTCAGACGAATTTTTACGTTGGTCGAAATTTGTAGAGTCAGTATGATCTCGAAATATGTTTCATCAAGGCTGAGCCAACTGATGCGATAAGCGCCAGATCAATACAAGCCAAAGTTCAGTTTTTTGAGAAAAACCACTGAAACGGCAAATAAATTAAAACAGTAAAATGTCACACCTGTGATTCATTATTAGTGTCAGTGGGCGACGTAACCACAGACATGTTGTGATGGTCAGGTGCGTGCAGCACAACACCCGAACGCTCGAGATCGCTGTTAAAACCGGACATCACTTGCTGAATGTGTGAAAATTATTGACAAAGACGAAAAATAGGAGCTGTGGAACATTGCTGTATTCGCGAAACGCTGTTAACGATGTTGTCGGATAATGCGCGCCAATCCAGGGCTTATTTTGTGAACTTTCGCTATTTGCTATTTGGCAAGTAAAACAAAAAGTCACTTGCCAACACCAAACATCCT